>MU676616.1:6404-18455 GCA_026770625.1 Nicotiana glauca
TTGTATGACATAATTCAAATGTGATTTTTTTCATAGGAATAAAAAAATAAGCTCTTGCACAATTTTATATACTGCTAAAATACAAATCACTCATTTTTGTTGCGCAGGCTTACAGGTTTGGTTGCATTTTAAAAACGTACGCAATGACTTCTGCGAGAAAAAAACTTCAGGTTACAGTATGTTAAATACATATCCTTAATTAAAAATACACACACACACCTACAAAAACTCACACAGACACACATATGCATACAACACACAAAAAGAAAAACATGTACAAACAAATTTGTAGCATCTCTAAGAAACTAAGAAGTATAAATTAGATACTAACAAATAACAAGCATAATGCAATAGAAAGCTAAGAACAAAGAGGTTCACAATTATATTTACATAAAAAGAGGTGAAAACAACACACATATTTCAAAACTTCAGCTCTCTCGGCTGAAGTTATACAAAATGAAGCTAAAAAAACTTCAGCTCTATAGGCTGAAGTTAACAAAAAACACACTGACAATCACCACCATTATCATCATCACCGTCATCATCCTCATCATCATCATCATCACAGTACTCCTCAATTTCTCTAAATATCTCATCATCATCACTGTCGGAGATAACTATAGGGCAGTCGGGCAAAAGACCACTCAATCCAAGAAGATCAATCTTCAACTTGTCGAATTCATCACGTAGCTGACTTTGTTCGACGATTACTCTGTCCATAAGAGGAAGAAGAATCTTCAGCTTGTTTTGCAGCTTTGAATAGTCGGTCAAGCTGGGAAACTTAAAACTATCAAACTGCTGCACAACCTTGTCGAACGAGGTTGAATAATCTCCACAACTACGTTCCAGGTTAAGCCTATTCTGGAATGATTCATTTGCACAGAGCTTTGGTCTAATTCTCCCCCAATCAGCCTTTATTTCATTCCACAAAAGAATAAGATTAGCCATCGGTTTGTTATTGTACCATCCACACTTCAAACTTTCCCACTTCTTCATAATTTCATCCATATTAGGCTTACCACTTCCGCTTGCACCAAACATTTTTTCTTTAACAAATGCTGAAAGACTAAGGAATATGATAGAAGTCTATGAATGACTATGAAATTTTCAAGTGAAGAGATTATTAATATAGACAAAGAGTTCACCTAATTAATTTAATATCTATAAATGTAAAAGTAACTTTTCAGCTGTTTTTACTGTTTTACGTTCAGAGAAATTGAATGAGACAAGATTAGTAGGTGGTAAAAATAAGTATGTAGTAAATGCAAAAAGAAATGTAACTTCAGCCCTAGTAAAACCCATAATTTTTATATAGTAAAAAAAATAACTTCAGCCTGAAAAATAACTTTTTACTATATAGTGAAACAAATTTAAATGAAAGATGAAGTAGTTGACAAAAGACAAAAAGTAGACGGTAAATGCAAAAAAGATAAGTATCAACTTAAAAAAATACCAAAATATGCTAAAGTTTTTGTCCCAAAGCTTTTTCGAAAAACTTCGGCCCAATGTGCTGAAGTTTTTAGTATATTTCATGAACTTCAGTACTTGATAAGCTGAAGTTTTTCTATTAGATTCAATAGTTTTTGTCTTAAGCTTTTTCAAGAAACTTCGGCCCAATGTGCTAAAGCTTTTTAGTATATTTTCAAAAACTTCAGCACTTGGTCAGCTTAAGTTATTTGTTGGATTCAATAGTATTTGTCCTAAAGCTTTTTCGAAAAACTTCGGCCTAATGTGCTGAAGTTTTTTAGTATATTTTCAAAAACTTCAGTACTTGGCAGCTGAAGTTTTTTATTGGAATCAATAGTTTTTGTCCTAAAGCTTTTTCGAAAAACTTCGGCCTAATGTGCTGAAGTTTTTTAGTATATTTTCAAAAACTTCAGCACTTGGTCAGCTTAAGTTGTTTGTTGGATTCGATAGTATTTGTCCTAAAGCTTTTTCGAAAAACTTTGGCCTAATGTGCTGAAGTCTTTTAGTATATTTTCAAAAACTTCAGCACTTGGCAGCTGAAATTTTTTGTTGGAAACAATAGTTTTTGTCCTAAAGCTTTTTCGAAAAACTTCGGCCCAATGTGCTGAAGTTTTTTAGTATATTTTCAAAAACTTCAGCACCTCATAAGCTTAAGTTTTTCTATTGGATTCAATAGTTTTTTCTTAATCTTTTTTCAAGAAACTTCGGCCCAAATTGCTAAAGTTTTTTCGTGTATTTCCAAAAACTACAGTACTTGGTGAGCTGAAGTTTTTCTATTGTATTCAATAATTTTTGTCCTAAAGCTTTTTCAAAAAACTTCGGCCCAATGTGCTTAAGTTTTTTAGTATATGTCAAGAACTTCAGCACCTCATAAGCTTAAGTTTTTCTATTGGATTCAATTGTTTTTCTTAAGCTTTTTCAAGAAACTTCGGCCGAATTTGCTGGAGATTTTTCGTATATTTCCAAAAACTACAGTACTTGGTGAGCTAAAGTTTTTCTATTGTATTCAATAATTTTTGTCTTAAAGCTTTTCAAGAAACTTCGGCCTAATGTGCTTAAGTTTCTTAGTATATTTCAAAACTTAAGCAAAAAATACTTGACATTCATGAAAAAAGACATAAACTATGACGACCAGACCCATCGTCTCATGCGTTTCCGTCCCGTTTTCCCCATTTTATGCTTCCTCGTGTTTCAGTATATGTGTTTGGTGAATTTGAAGTGATTCGGATAGAGTTTGGTAAGAAATGAGACAATTAGTCTCTTTAAGGAAGAATTAGTTTGGAAAAGTCAACCGAATATTGACTTGTGAGTTAGAGGACTTGGAATTAAATTCCTATGATTCGGTTAGTTTCGGGGGATGATTTAAGGCTTAGGAGCGCAATCGGAAGTAATTTTGGAGGTCCGGTGAAGAAGTTAGCCTATTTTGGCGAAGTTAGTATTTTAGCGATTTCCGGTTGATAGGTGAAATTTTGATCCGGGAGTCGGAATGGAATTCCGAGAGTTTCACTAGCTTCGTTAGGTGATTTTGGACTTGTGTGCAAAATTTCAGTTGATTCGGAGGGGTTTAGGTTGGGTTTTTGATTGAATGTGAGTTTTGAAAGTTTTAGTTTAACTTAACCCTTGATTTGATGAAAACTTGACGATTTTGATGTTAATGATAGTGTTTTTATGGTTCGAGCAAGTTTTAATAAGGTAATAGGACATATCTGTGCTTTTGGTTGAGGTCCCGAGGGCCTCGGGGTGATTTCGAATGGTCAACGGGTCATTTTTGGAAGGTTTTGAACTGCTGTTGCTGGTATCTGGTGTTGTCCTTCACGTCCGCGAGGTCCTATCACGTTCGCGAAGAAGAAATTGGCTTATGAGACTTTTGGTCTTCGCGTTCGCGAAGAAGGAATTGTCATCTGGGACTTTTGTTTTTCGCGTTCGTGAAGAAGGAATTTTCTGTCGCGCAGGTCCTACTTCGGAAGCTCATATCTTTTTATCTACAAGGAATTTTGAGGTGATTCAAAAACAAAAGTTGTAGACCTTCGTGTCTAGTTTCTAGAAAGCTAAAGAAAGCATAATTTGGACATATGTAAAAAAAATTTATGGACATTTTACTCGAGGCTGTCCGGGAAGAGTAAATTATGCACTTGAACATTTTTGTTCTTCGCGTTCGCGACAAGGCATCGCGTTCGCGAAGAAGGATTTACCTGGACAGAATGTTTATGTTCTAGAAATGGGACTTCGTTCCCATTTCCCATTTTTGACGATTTGGAGCTCGGATTGGGCGGTTTTTGGACAATTTTTCTTAGAGAACAACGAGGTAAGTGTTCTTAACTCAATTTTGGTTGTATAACTCGAATCTATTGCAAGTTTTAGTGTTTAATTTGAGAATTTTTGTTGAAAAGGGTAGAAAACCCTCTTGGATAGAAATGGTGATTTAAGGGGTCAAATGAGCTCCTATTTTTATGAATTTGGTATGTATAGACTCGTGGCGAGATAAGGACCGTATTGATGTAAAAATTTTTGGATTTCGAGACGTGGGCCCGGGGCTCGGGTTTTACAAATTTCGAGATTCTTGATATTTTTCAATTGTTTTTGAGTGGGTGGTGTTCCCTTAGCATATTGTGATGTATTCGCTCTGATTTTGGTTAAATTCGACGCGCGTGGAAGCCAATTTGAGGGGCAAGGGCGTCGGGAGCGAGGAATTTCACCAGTTCTAGGTGAGTAATGATTTTAAATGATGTCCTGAGGGTTTGAAACCTCGGATTTGCACAACGTAATGCTATGTTGAGATAAAACACGCGCTGTATGACGAGCGCGGAGTCATTTACTATTAGGGATTGTGACTTGGTCCATCCCCATTGATATTTTACCGCGTATTTGATAAAGACTTGATGTTTTTCACTATGATTTGGGCTTATTGCCATACTTGGGTTTCGTGCCGACTATTTGAAATCCTTTGTAAATTTCCATCATTGTTTTTCCTCACTAATTGAAATATTACTTGAACTCAGTCCAACTGAATTATACTGTTTCATGAACTCAGCTACATTTATACTCCCCTTGAGATTTAAATGATATTTTTAATGTTGTTTGAGCTGAGCACCATTGTTTTACTGATGCCCAAGGGGCTTCTGATTATTTTCTGGACTGATTGAGGCCGAGGGCCATATGTGAGGATATGTTGAGTGATGTGAGGAGGCTTCCAGGCCTCGAGTGTTATTAAGGAGGCTTTCAGGCCTCGAGTGTGATGTGTGAAGGCTTTAAGGCCTTATGAGATAGCGCTTGGGCTGTAGGAGCCCCTCCGGAGTCTTTATATACCCCCAGTGAGCGCAGGGTACCCAGGTGAGTTGGGAGTGGGCCCGAGAGGCTGATGTTGTGTTTTATAAGTTGGGAGTGAGCCCGAAAGGCTGATGTAGGGTACCCAGGTGAGTTGGGAGTGGGCCCGAGAGGCCGATGTTGTGTTTTATGAGTTGGGAGTGAGCCCAAAAGGCTGATGTTGGGTGCCCAGGTGAGTTGGGAGTGGGACCGAGAGGCCGATATTGTGTTTTGTGAGTTGGGAGTGAGCCCGAGAGGCTGATGTTGTGTTTTGTGAGTTGGGAGTGAGCCCGAGAGGCTAACGTTGTGTGTTTGTGAGTTGGGAGTGAGCCCGTGGGGCTGATACTGTATTGAAAATTTGATATTGTGCCTGAGGGGCAAGTTTCTAATTATTCCCTTACTTGTTGAAATTAAGTGTCTTCACTGTTTTTAAAAAGAGAACCATCTGTTACTTCACAGTTTTATTGCGTGACTGATTTTTACTGCCTGAGATGGTGTTATTTGTGCCTTTATGAGATTTCATGCTTTCAGTCATTATTTATTTTTATTGCTCATTGAGTTGGAGTACTCACTTTACTCCCTACACCTCGTGTGCAGACGCATGTAATTGTTCACCTAGTAGCGGGTTTTGAGCTGATTGGAGATTTTTTCCATCGTAGCTGAGAAAGGTGACCGTCAGCGTTCGCGGCACTGTATCTCTTCCTTTGATTCTAAATTCCATTATGTATATTACTGGTCTTATAATAGTGCTTAGATTCTTTAGATGCTTGTGACTTGTGACACCCCGGTCGGTTTGTGTTGGGTGGTAAATGTCGGCTATTAATGTCATTAAGTCATATTATTCATTCATTTATGTTTATTAATTGTTAAAAAGGGGCATTGTTATTCTGTTGGCTGACCTTGTCTTCACGAGAGGCGCCATCACGACCGGGTTTGGGAATTGGGTCGTGACAAGTTGGTATCAGAGCCTAGGTTACTAGGTCTCACGAGTCATGAGCAGGTTTAGTAGAGTCTCGCGGATCGGTACGGAGACGTCTGTATTTATCCTCGAGAGGCTGCAGAACCTTTAGGAAAACTTCACTTTCTTGGAATTCTTATCGTGCGTACTTGATTTGGCTTGAGATATAACTCTTGAAATTCCTTCCACACGTCTGTATGCGCTCGTGAGCGCTCAGTGTTAGATGTGCCTTGATGGCTTGTGATTACCCTATCAAGGGGCGAGATGTGATCCCGTGAGTTTGATGTTGGGCCAGTTTGGAGGACTTGAGGCCGGATCTTTGCCTATGACTTGGTAGTGACGAAAAAGTCTGCTGGATAATAGATGGACTGTTAAGTGTTCAATTCCTATTGTGATTTGATGTGTAGCCGAGATATGGGCGCGTGAAGAATATTTTCGTGTCTCCTAGCGGGGAGTGTAGTGCATTTCATGTGGCCGTATGAGTTCAGACCCAGGAAGACTAAACGACTGTGTAATATGTATGATGGTGGAGGGTATGCTGAAATACTAAAGTGAGGCGAAGCAGGTGGGTTATCTCCTGCGGAATATTCTTGAGCGGTATGATCCTTATGTGTATGTTAGAAGATCTCATGTGTAATTGAAGGGTACGTGTTGAAATTTGAAAATTCGGGTCGCTTAAGAGAATAGACTCAACTGATGTGGTGATGACTGCGAGATTTGCAGAGGATTACAGTACTAAATGATCTTTGTTTTCACGAACTTGCAAATGATTTGAGTTTAATCTCACAATGGTATTGTGGCATCATTAGAGTAAAAGTGTTATGGGTTATTGAGTGTGTCCTGAGCTATGGCTTCGAGCCAAGTTGGGGAGCTTGTTATTGGTTAGTTAATTGTACGGTTATGTGCTATGTCGATTCCAATTTGAGGCATGCTGGCGAATCAGCTCTGGTTGTGGAAATTAGGCCGAGAATGGCACGAGTGGAGGAAATTTTGACAAATATGTCATGAGCAGGGAAGAAGTTTCGATGGTTAAGATAAATTGGTATTGTCTTCAGCGTCACCTGAGAGCGGCGTGGCATCCTGGTTAATGATTCTTGATCGCTTTACAGCGTTAGTTCGGCCGGTGGTTTGGAGGTATGCTCCAGATATTGTTGTGGTAGGTTGTGGGAGTGTGTCCCACGGGAATATTATATAAGTGTGGCATGTGATCATTTGATTGATTAATGATGTAAACCAAGTATGAAGGTTGTGATAGTGTCATTAAATTAAAGATTCATGCCGGAAGGGCACTTGGCCAATTGGGTTGCTAACTGGGGAGGATTATTCTGATTATGATGGTTGTTATTATGTGTCATGATAAAAGGGGAGTTACTATGGACCTATGAAAGGTTATCAGACTAGTTCAGTGTGATCAGAATTAGCTGGAAGTCGGTGAATGGGTTTAATGTGAATAATGACTCTATATCAGGCCAGATGTGTGCATTTTGTGATGTGGTCCTCATGGAGGAGTATTCAGATTGATGTTTCGTTATCAGACGTTTCAGGTAGTGATACATTACGCCGTGTGGTTTGTGAAACGGCTTGAGAAATTGCTTATGTGTTGAGAATCCGCGTAGGAATGATGTTACTTGAGCGACTTGGCTCTTGAAATTCAGATTGTATATCGCACCTCAGTTGCGATTGATTTTTGTAGTTTATAACACTAAATATCCCTCAGGGATGATATTATGCACTTAGCATGCCTATGATCGATATTCAGTATTTTGTTGTAATGACCAGATTTGGCTCGATGTGTATCTCCTTATGTGAGATCTATGTGTGGATCGGGTGGCACGCCACCATGGGTATGTTATCTGGATCGGGTTGCATGCCGCAACAATATGATATTGAGTATAGTTTTTCTAAATGCTATCTTGGTATGCCTTACTCCCTGTTTTCCAAAGAAAGTCCGTAGTAGTGCGTGATATTGGTAATTCTTTCCAGAGGTTGTTTTCTTTTGTATCGCGTTCGAATTTGGTAGCCTATCGGCATATTGGGGCATCACGTACGACTTTTGATTATGTTTGGGGTGGACGATTGCCTGAGAAGTTCATACTGGATGAGGCGAGATCATTGAATCCAAGATCAGTGAAATCTGAGTATATGAAGTAAGTTCAGGAGCTAAGACCATCGTCTCGCGCAGCATGAGATGATAGTTCTTGCCAGGAATGTAGAACCAATGGATTGTTGTTTCGGTAGTGATTATGGGTTTATTCGGATCTCATTTGTCATGTTGGTATCGTAAGAATTTGAATAATACTTGTATATGTCATGCAGAGCATGGGATGTGTAGTTATTCCTTCTAAGTGATTAGGTAAATGATCTTTGGATGATTAGGGGAAATGGTATTGCTAAGTGAAAGTGAATCGACGAGAGTATATGTCTCAGAAAAATGTAATATGATTAAACTGCTATATTTCAGTAGTACTGTGGCATGTTCTTATGGGTCCACTAGTGGAATCGGGTATGCTTGGTAGCACAAGTAAATATTGAGTATCCGTCATGGAATGAATGAGTATCAAATGGGTGTGTGTATTGCACTGGGGAATCTGGGATCAGGTACAATGATTCGTGTGCTATATGGAGTTGGAGACGGAGAGTTCTCAGGTACAGACTATGTAGTGGTCGTGGATTGGGTGTATTGGTACCGTTAGCGGCTATTGGGATTTAGAAGCCCGAGTGGATATTTCTTGCTTGGTATATTAGATTTTGGGTATGATATTGGGGTGTAGACTAGTTGTCTCAGTGTTGGGTTATTCTAGAATATTGTGTTATGGGCTATGTCAGAAAATGCCACAGGTTACGTGGCAAAGTGCATTGGATTATGTTCAAGCAGAGTGGTTCGTATTCCGAAGACTAGCCGACGACTGGGAAGGATTGTTTTTCTTAATCGAGCCTTCGTGGCAGATGTTAATGCAGAGGTTTCTATCATTGATGCAGTTCCGGTATTGAGGGACCTTTCCAGATGCGTTTCTTGTGGCTGGGCATGTCGCCGGGCGAGATTGTATATTTCGATATTTATTTGGTGCCGGGAACCGTATCGTACGGCTCTGGCAAGAGTTATATTAGTGGGAGGAACAACTTCAGGTTTCTTGTTATTGAGTTCCTTGGCAGGCCGAGGTGACTACGTATTTAGCTTGAGTTAGCTTGGTTGGCCCGAGTCGTATTGTTGAGGGATAGGTAGATTCGATAGTTATTGAGCTTGTTAGTGACTTGAGAAGATCTGTGAGTTGCTTTTTGGTGCTGTGAGATGTTATGATTTGTTGGATATGGGCACATGTGGTGCGGATCTATTGAGGATTTAGAGAGGAAGTCGAGCGGGAAGAATAATTGAGTGTTGCTCGGTGTATGGAGTATTGGTTATGGCCTATCGGGTTGCGTGTCATATGTTATTTGTTTCACCCTGGATGTAATGAGTTGCTTGGGTTTCAGACATCAAATGTGCGTGGATGTCGATTTTGATCATAGTGACTTGTGGTGCTTCATATGTAATAATGTTTGGATAAGATCGCGCGTTGCAGCAAAGCTGTGTGGAAACATGACCTTGCGGGTCAAATTTGTGTGTCCTATTTCTATGATGTGAGACACAACTCTCTTAGTTTATTCAACTTCATGATTTGAGTATGTTCGAACCGTTTCTTATTGGTGCGTGTATTATGCAAGTTGTGGCTTAGGCCTGTATTGAGGTGTCATATCACTAGAGTGGTGTGTTGGATTCGAGGCGATCGTTGGGGTCATTGATGAATACGAACAGATTGGATTTCGGCTTGTTAGAAGGATAATATCGAGGTTCGACTCGGAAATCGGTTGTGGTATTAGTCAAAGGGGAAGTGGCTTCATAAGTGGTCGATCTGAGAAATGGTTATGGTTTGCTGCGTGTCTCATTTATCGTTGGCAATATATAAAAGTGTTGGAATAAGACTTTAGCTAATAAGGGATTTTCTATCGGTATATGGTTGTTGTGGGCAACTGCTGTGAATAGAAGTTATCGTTTCGAGTGCTTGGATTATGCGGTATATCATATATTATTTCACCCGAGGTTACAGGTATGAGTTATTATAGCTGGTTCGAGACTATTCAAGTATAGGTGTGAGGTTTTGATCATATTGTTGGTTTCAGAAGTAAAAAGATAGTTCTATGATTTATGGGCTAGGCTGGATTATGTAAATTCGATTTAAATGTGTTATCGGAACTATATGAGATAGGGTGACGTAAGATCACCCCCGGGTATATGCTTGGTAAGATCATTCAGCTATTGGTTGGCTTCCAGAACAACTCTGGGTACTCTCGAGGACGAGCATTTGTTTAAGTTGGGGAGGATGTGACGACCCGACCCATCGTCTCATGCGTTTCCGTCCCGTTTTCCGCGTTTTATGCTTCCTCGTGTTTCAGTATATGTGTTTGGTGAATTTGAAGTGATTCGGATAGAGTTTTGTAAGAAATGAGACAATTAGTCTCTTTAAGGAAGAATTAGTTTGGAAAAGTCAACCGGATGTTGACTTGTGAGTTAGAGGGCTCGAAATTGAATTCCGCTGATTCAGTTAGTTTCGGGGGATGATTTAAGGCTTAGGAGCGCAATCGAAAGTAATTTTGGAGGTCCGGTGAAGAAGTTGGCCTATTTTGGCGAAGTTAGTATTTTGGCGATTTCCGGTTGATAGGTGAGATTTTGATCCGAGAGTCGGAATGGAATTCCGAGAGTTTCAGTAGCTTCGTTAGGTGATTTTGGACTTGTGTGCAAAATTTCAGTTGATTCGGAGGGGTTTAGGTCGGGTTTTTGATTGAATGTGAGTTTTGAAAGTTTTAGTTTAACTTAACCCTTGATTTGATGAAAACTTGACGATTTTGATGTTGACGATAGTGTTTTTATGGTTCGAGCAAGTTTGAATAAGGTAATAGGACATATCTGTGCTTTTGGTTGAGGTCCCGAGGGCCTCGGGGTAATTTCGAATGGCCAACGGGTCATTTTTGGAAGGTTTTGAACTGCTGTTGCTGGTATCTGGCATTGTCCTTCGTGTCCGCGAGGTCCTATTGCGTTCGCGAAGAAGAAATTGGCTTCTGAGACTTTTGGTCTTCGCGTTCGCGAAGAAGGAATTGTCATCTGGGACTTTTGTTCTTCGCGTTTGCGAAGAAGGAATTTTCTGTCGCGCAGGTCCTACTTCGGAAGCTCATATCTTTTTATCTACAAGGAAATTTGAGGTGATTCAAAATCGAAAGTTGTAGCTTTTCGTGTTTAGTTTCCAGAAAGCTAAAGAAATTATAATTTGGACATCTGTAGCAAAAGTTATGGATATTTTACTAGAGGCTGTACGGGAAGAGTAAATTATGCACTTGAACATTTTTGTTCTTCGCGTTCGCGACAAGGCATCGCGTTCGTGAAGAACAATATTTGAACCTGAACAATTTGTTCTTCACGTTCGCGACAAGGCATCGCGCTCGTGAAGAAGGATTTACCTGGACAGAATGTTTAAGTTCTAGAAATGGGACTTCGTTCCCATTTCCCATTTTTGACGATTTGGAGCTCGGATTGGGCGGTTTTTGGACAAAATTTCTTAGAGAACAACGGGGTAAGTGTTCTTAACTCAATTTTGGTTGTATAACTCGAATCTATTGCAAGTTTTGGTGTTTAATTTAAGAATTTTTGTTGAAAAGGGTAGAAAATCCTCTTGGATAGAAATGGTGATTTAAGGGGTCAAATGAACTCCGATTTTTGTGAATTTGTTATGTATAGACTCGTGGCGAGATAAGGATCGTATTGATGTAAAATTTTTTGGATTTCGAGACATGGGCCTGGGGCTCGGGTATTGCAAATTTCGAGATTATTGATATTTTTCGATTGTTTTCGAGTGGTTGGTGTTCCCTTAGCATATTGTAATGTATTCGCTCTGATTTTGGTTAGATTCGACGCGCGTGGAGGCCAATTTGAGGGGCAAGGGCGTCGCGAGCGAGGAATTTTACCGGTTCGAGGTGAGTAATGATTTTAACTGATGTCCTAAGGGTTTGAAACCCCGAATTTGCACAACGTAGTGCTATGTTGAGATGAAACACGCACTGTATGACGAGCGCGGAGTCATTTACTATTGGGGATTGTGACTTGGTCCATCCCGGTTGATATTTTACCGCGTATTTGATAAAGACTTGATGTTTTTCACTATGATTTGGGCTTATTGCCATGCTTGGGCTTCGTGCCGATTATTTGAAATCCTTTGTAAATTTCCATCATTGTTTTTCCTCACTAATTGAAATATTACTTGAACTCAGTCCAACTGAATTATACTGTTTCATGA
>MU676616.1:20710-49526 GCA_026770625.1 Nicotiana glauca
AACTTAGTTCTTTGTTTACAAGTTATTCTCTATTCAAAAAGTTCACAGAGTGTCTTCATATTCTCCATAGTAATATCATAGTTGCTCTTCTTGGTTTTCTTCACCACATTACATGAAACTTCACTATGTCTTCCACCAAATATGTTGGTTGTACACAAACATATTTGTATGCCACAAAAGTGAACTAATAAAATAATTAATATATATTCTTTAATCCAAATTATGTACAACCAACCAATACTCTAATAAAAAAATTCAGACAGAGACTCTTCAAAATCTCCATAATCATATCCTTCTCGTTCTTCTGGAGTTTCATAGCCGCTATCTTTTTTCCAATTTCCATGAGCCCAAAGATTGGCAGCCAATTCTATCCTGAATTCCAATGTTTGACTTTGATTAAAATTGAAGACATCTTCTCTCATCAACCGCATATCCATAAACTTAAGAGCAAATATACCACAATCAACACTGCAAAAAACACATCAAAAAGAAATTAAAGAATAGTTAAGACAAGGGCAAAAAATAATAAACATAATATGCATCGTAAAACATATGTGAAACACATACCTGTTAATCTGTTTCGGTGTGTGCATCCACGTAATTTTAAATTCTTCCACAGTACTGTCCCCATAATATTTATTAAGTTCCCCGAAATTCAAGCATTTGAGACAATGTGGAATCAACCGGGCATAAATTTTGACATGTTCAATCGCACGCTTGTATGTTACACTGCCCATGGAATCATACACATATATAATTTTATCTTCAAAGTCGAGATATCCAAAAAAGTAGTGCTAGATATCTAGCCCTCCCTTGGCTTAAGTCGAAATGGAAAGAATACTTTTGTCATGACCCAATTCCCAAACCCGGTCGTGATGGCGCCTCTCGTGAAGATAAGGTCAGCCAACAGAACAACAGTGCCCCTTTTTAACAGTTAATAAACATAAATAAATGAATAATATGACTTAATGGCATTAATAACTGATATTTACCACCCAACACAGCCCGACCGGGGTGTCACAAGTCACGAGCATCTAAAGAAGATTGAACACCACTACAGGGCCAATAATATATATAAAATAAAATCTGGAGTTCAAAAGATGAAGTCCGGTGCCGCGAACGCTGGCGGTCACCTTGCTCAGCTACAATAGTATACCTTCCATCAGCTAATAACCCGCTATCGGGTGAACAAATACCTGCAACTGCACGCGAGGTGCAGGGAGTAAGGTGAGTACTCCAACTCAGTGAGTAATAGGAGTAAATAATAACTGAGCGGTAAGAAATCACGTAAAAACACTCCATCCTGCTATATGGGACAGTGCAAATCTTATAGAAAATATCTGGCTCAGTTAAAAACCTCTTTTGAAAATATCCTTTCCAACAGTCAAGCATATGAATGCGATATCAGATAGTACAAGTCAGCACATAAGTCAGCCCCTCGGGCACAGCACTCTACCAACAAATAAGACCAGGGTATCTGGTAAACAATGCATGAAGTAGCATGGATGCCAATGAAATGAGAGTGCTGAATATCATAACTCGTAGTACAAACAGGAACCAATGCATGAATGCAATGCAATGCACATGACCGCTGCGGCGTGCAGCCCGATCCATTTGGGTACCCGCGCTCACTGTAGGGGTTCAGACTCCGGAGGGGCTCCTACAGCCCAAGCGCAATATCAATATCACACCGCTGCGGCGCACAGCCCGATCCATCCTCAGTCCAGAGATGCACATATAACACTGCAGCGGTGCGCAGCCCGATCCATGCTCAATCCAGAAATGCACATAAGCCACTAGGGCAATATTCAAATAACAGTTCTCAGTTCAAAATGCCAGTAAGGTATCATTTAGGTTTTCAAATCATGAAAAATGGCTGAATTTGAAAAATAGCATTAAAACACTAGAATGAGATGAAATAGTATGCAAAAATAATGCGGAAACAGCGATATCAATCCCTGAAGGATTCACATAGTTGGCACGAAGCCTAAACATGGCAATCAGTCCAAATTATGATGATAACAAGTAGTTTCAGCCAAATACATAGTAATTTCATCAATCGGGACGGACCAGGTCACAATCCCCAACGATGCTCTACCCCACGCTCATACCTGGCGTGCAAGTCACCACAATACAGTACTATGATGTGCAAATCCGGGGTTTCAAACCCTCAGGATATCATTTACAAGTATTACTCACCTCGAACCGGTAAAATTTCTAGCCAACTATGTGAATCCTTCAGGGATTGATATCGCTGTTTCCGCATTATTTTTGCATACTATTTCATCTCATTCTAGTGTTTTAATGCTATTTTTCAAATTCAGCCATTTTTCATGATTTGAAAACCTAAA
This sequence comes from Nicotiana glauca, assembly GCA_026770625.1. Taxonomy (NCBI): domain Eukaryota; kingdom Viridiplantae; phylum Streptophyta; class Magnoliopsida; order Solanales; family Solanaceae; genus Nicotiana; species Nicotiana glauca. The sequence goes on from MU676616.1 coordinate 23,062, forward strand.
TGATACCTTACTGGCATTTTGAACTGAGAACTGTTATTTGAATATTGCCCTAGTGGCTTATGTGCATTTCTGGATTGAGCATGGATCGGGCTGCGCACCGCTGCAGTGTTATATGTGCATCTCTGGACTGAGGATGGATCGGGCTGTGCGCCGCAGCGGTGTGATATTGATATTGCGCTTGGGCTGTAGGAGCCCCTCCGGAGTCTGAACCCCTACAGTGAGCGCGGGTACCCAAATGGATCGGGCTGCACGCCGCAGCGGTCATGTGCATTGCATTGCATTCATGCATTGGTTCCTGTTTGTACTACGAGTTATGATATTCAGCACTCTCATTTCATTGGCATCCATGCTACTTCATGCATTGTTTACCAGATACCCTGGTCTTATTTGTTGGTAGAGTGCNAGTCCAAATTATGATGATAACAAGTAGTTTCAGCCAAATACATAGTAATTTCATCAATCGGGACGGACCAGGTCACAATCCCCAACGATGCTCTACCCCACGCTCATACCTGGCGTGCAAGTCACCACAATACAGTACTATGATGTGCAAATCCGGGGTTTCAAACCCTCAGGATATCATTTACAAGTATTACTCACCTCGAACTGGCGAAATCTCAAGCTCGCGATGCCTTTTCCCCTCAATTCGGCCTCCACGCACGTCAAATCTAACCAAAATCAGAGCGAATAAATCACACTATGCCAAGGGAACAATACCCAATCGAAAATAATCAAAATGTAGCAAAAATCTTGAAACTAGCAAAACCCGAGCCCCGGGCCCGCTTCTCGAAAAATTACAAAACTTACATTACCGGATTCCACGTCTCACCACGAGTCCATATATACCAAGAACTCCCAAATCCGAGCTCAAATGACCTATCAAATCCCAATTTGAAATATCAAAACTCAAGCCCTAGCTTTACCCCTTTTTAATGAATTTCAACGAATTTCCATGTTAAATCTAACATAATCTCGTGTATTTAGGCCAAGTAACTTACCTCTAATCATTCTCCCTTGAATCCCTCTTCAAAATCACCTGAAATCTCTCAAAGCTCGCTAAAAAATGGTGGAAAATAATGCCTAGCTCGCGGAGAAAATAAAACCTTTAAACCCTTCTGCCAACAGTCCTTTTCACTTCTGCGGTCCCGTTATCGCTTATGCGGGACTGATTATGCAGCAAAAAATTCGCTTATGCGGTTCTTACTTAAAAACCCAACGTCCGCTTTTGCGTCTCCACATCCGCTTCTGCGAACCACCCAAGACCGCTTCTGCGGTTTATAGTCCGCTTCTGCGGACTCCGTTTGTGAACAATGTTCCGCTTTTGTGGAACTACTCCACCAGGACAAGAATCGCTTATGCAATCCTCCACTCGCTCATGCGGAACCGCTTCTACAGTCCATTTCCGCAGAAGCGGAAATACCAGCTGACAGAAAAGCTGAACCTGCAACACACCTCAAAACTCTCGTTTAACCACCCGAATCCACCCCGAGGCCCCCGGGACCTCAACTAAAGGCACCAACATATCCAAAAACATCATACGAACTTGTTCCAATATTAAAACACATCAAATAACACTAAAACCATTAAATCACATTGGATTCAAGCCTAAGTTTCTTAAAAACTTCCGAAATACACTTTCGATCAAAAACCCAACCAAACCACGTCCGAATGACCTAAAATTTTGCACATACATCACAAATCACATATCGAAGCTACAGCAACTCTCGGAATTCCATTCTGAGCCTCGGATCAAAATCTCACCTATCAACCGGAATTCGCCAAAATACTAACTTCGCCAATTCAAGCCTAATTCTACACCGGACCTCCAAAATCAATTCCGATCGCACTCCTAAGTCACAAATCACTTCCCGAAGCTAACGAAATCTCCGGAAATCACATCCGAGCCCTCTAACTCATAAGTCAATGTCCGATTGACTTTTCAAACTTAAGCCTTCCTTAAGGAGACTAATTGTCTCGTTTCTTATCAAAGCCAATCCAAATCAACTCTCACACACCACATAACGATAATGAAATATGAAAAGCAATAAATGGGGAAAACGGAGTAGTAACACATGAGACGATGGGTCGGGTCGTCACATCCTCCCCAACTTAAACAATCACTCGTCCTCGAGCGTACCCAGGGTTGTCCTAGAAGCCAACCAATAGCTAAATGACCTTACCCATCATATACTCGGGATGATCCCACGTCATCCTATCTCTTATGGGTCCGACAGCACAACATAGCTGAAATTACCCCATCTAGTCTAGCCCATAATTCACAGAACTACAATTCACTTCTGAAACCATCAATACGATCAAAACCTCACACCTATACTTTGAATAGTCCCGAACCAGCTGTAATAACCCATACTTGAAACCTCAATGAAATCATACGATACACCACATAATCCAAGCACTCGAAACGATAACTTCTATTCACAGTGGTTACCTACAACAACTAAATACCGATAGAAAACCTCTTATTAGCTAAAGTTTCACTCCAACACTTTCGTATCTTGCCAAACGATGATGAAACACGCAGTAAACCATAACCATTTCTCAGACCAATCATTCATGAAGGCATTTCTTCCCTTTTGACTAATACCACAGCAGATTCCGAGCTGGACCTCGATATTATCCTTTCAACAAGCTGAGATCAAATCCGATCGTATATATTAATGATTCCAACGATCTCTTCTGACCAAGCACATGAAGCACCTCAAGTCACCATGCTCAAAATAGACAGCCATGCACAGATTGATGTCTGAAACCAAGCAATCCATCACCCCCATGGTGAAGCAAGTAATATACACCATTCAATCCTGAAAGGACACAACCGATGCGCTATTCGCCGAGCAACACCCAATACGGACTTTCCTCAGAAACCAGGAAGCAAGGCATACAAAGTAGCATATGGAAAACTATTCTCAACATCACACCGTTGCGGCGTGCAACCCGATCCAGATAACATACCCATGGCGGCGTGCCACCCGATCCACACAAATATCTCACATAGGGAGGTGCACATCGAGCCAAATTTGCTCATTATAACAAAATACCGAGTATCGGTCTTAAGCATACTGAGTGCATAATGGTATCTACATATAGCGTTGTAAGCTACAAAACTCAAACACAACTGAGTTCCCCCCTCAACTTCCACTATGAATCTCGATAGCACCGCACTATACGTGCCCACAGTCCGAAAATCATAATGCCTCACAGCATAGAAAAACAACTCATGATCTCCCCAGATCACTAGCAGGTTAAATAACGATCGAATCAACCTATCCTTCATCAATACAATTTGGGGCCAACCAAGCCAACTCAAGCTAAACACGTATCCAATCAGCTTACCAATAACTCATTACCAAGAAGCCTGGAACTGCTCCTTCCATTACTATAACTCATGCCGGAGCCGTACAATACGGTGCCCGACACCAAATTAATACCGAAATCCACAATCTCGCCCGACGACATGCCCGACCACAAGGAATGCATCCGAACAAGTCCCTCAATACCGGAGCTGAACCAATGGTAGCAGCCTCTGCACTGACATCAGCCACGAAGGCCCAATTAAGGAAAACAATCTTTCCCAGCCGTCCGCTGGTCTTGGAATGCAACCACTCTGCTAGAACATAATCCGATGCACTCCGCCATGCAACCTGTGGCATTTTTCGACATAACACATAGCACAATAGTCTAGAATAACCCAACACTGAGACAACCAATTGACACCCCAATATCATATCCAGGATCTACTATACCAAGCAAAGAAAGATCCACTCGGCCTTCAAAATCCCAATAGCCTCTAACGGTACCAATACACACGATCCACAACCGCTACACAATCTGAACCTGAGAACTCCCAGTCTCCAACTCCACATAGTACACAAATTACTATACCTGATCCCAAATTTTGCAGTATAAATACATATTACACCTCGTGTACCCAATCATTCCACGAAAGATATTCTAAAATTCCCCCTGTGCCACCAACAAACTCAGATATCAACAGTCGATCTACCAAGAAAATGCCACAACACTACCGAAGTGCCATCAACTTAATCATATTGCCCTTTTTCTGTAACATATACCCTCGTCAAATCACTATGATTAGCAATACCATTCCCTTAGTCATATGAGGATCATTCACCCTAATCATCTGAAGCTCGATCCTCCAATCACCTAAAACTGCTCGTGCTGCTTAAGATTCTAATGACTCTCCATTCAGAACTGAACCGTAACCTCACACACACAAATTCCAATTCTCCATAATATATCGCATATACCATACCACACTAGGATAACATGAGAACTCCATCTCCCTTTTCCTAACCACAAACATCTATGTATTCCTCTAGTCAAGAACTCTCCATCAATCCCATCTAGAAGAGAAATCACTACACATTCCATGCTTCGCATGCCCATAGGCAATATATACTTCTCTAAACCACGGTAAAACTCATCAAGAACTCTCTCTCCCAATTCCATTGCACAAGCTAAACTGCCAGGACTGAATCCTTCTACCCGAACCAAGCTAAGCAAGCTGTCAGAACTCAAGAGCCTTGCTGCACAATACCAGTAAAAGCTCATTACCTCGAACACATACGGAGAATTAATCATATCCTTACCATACCGATTCGGTCTACTATCAAGCTATTCCATCTATTTAATTTCTCCTTTTATTCATCATCCACTTGATATTTCTTCCTCGCTGTAGCATCACCATGCCTCAATCCAGGCTTACAATACGGGACTCGCACATAAGACCACACTGTCGAAGACCCACGGCCACCGAATACTCTCTCAACCGTTCCCAGAAATACCACATTCCAGAGTACTTTACCCCGAAGAACTTCCTGCGAATCTGAAATTTGTTACCATTACTTTCCAGATAATGATACATAGAATTCCATAATTAACATAAAATACCACAAGTCTTGATCTTTTCTAATTAAAACACTGTCCCTAGCCACATACACAACCTTAAGACACCTGATTATTACATGCCAAATCTTGAACACAATTAAACCATTCTCGAGAGTCATTCACTCTTACACAGCTGTAAATTATCTGACTTAACGAATAGAACTACTCGTGCCTTATTAGCACTTTGACACCGCAGGATGTGACCTCATTCCAATACAAACAAACATCTTCCTTCTCTATACGCTGAGCATCCTTTATCATCAACAGCTCAAGACATCCTATTATTTTCACACATCTACGAAGCATCGTATAACCTTTATCAAAATTTTCCTTCACACGTTCCATCCTCGGCTCAATTTCTGCAACCAAAACTGATCCGCCAGCATACCTCGAAAAGGAACCAACATAGCACATAACCGTGCAATCAGCTAATCAACAGCAACCTCCCCAACTTGGCTCGAAGCCATATATATCAGGACACACTCAATAACCCATAATACTTTTACTCTAATGATACCACAAATCATCTACGAGTCTGCGAAAACACCGATCATCTAGTACTGAAATCCTCTGAAAACCTCGCATTCATCCCCACATCAGCTGATTCCTCTCTCTTAAGTGACCCAGATTTTCAAATTACAACACGTACCTTTCAATTACACATGGGATCTTCTAACGTACACATAAGGTTCATACCACTTAAGAACACTCCGCAGGAGATATCTCACCTACTTCGCCTCAATTTGGTATTTCAGCATGCCTTCCACCATCATATATGTTACACAATCATTAAGTCTTCCTGGGTCTGAACTCATTCCGCCACATGTATTTCACTTCACTCCCCAACTAGGAGACACAAAAATATTATTCACGCGCCCATATTCGGGCTATACATCAAATCACAATAGGAATCAAATCACTTAACAATTCATCTATTATCCAGCAGACTTCTTCGTCACTACCAAGTCATATAGATACATCTCGCAGTACTAATATACTCATCACATGGATATCCAACCGCCGTTCCGGTTAATAAGGACAATATCGAACATATAAGTCCAAACACTTGCTCACATAATCAGCACCTTGGTGCTCAAGCCATAGGCAAGGATCCGGCCTCAAGTCCTCCAGACTGGGCCAACATCAAACTCACATAGATCACATCTCGCCCCTTGATCAGGGAATCACAAGCCATCAAGGCACATCTGACGCTGAGCGCTCACATGCGCCTACAGACATATGGAAGGAATCCAAGGGGAATCAAGTGCGCACAATAAGAATTCCAAGAAAGTGAAGTTTTTCCTAAAGGTTCTGCAGCCTCTCGAGGATAAATACAAACGACTCCGTACCGATCCGCGAGACTCTACTAAACCTGCTCCTGACTCATGAGACCTAGTAACCTAGGCTCTGATACCAACTTGTCATGACCCAATTCCTAAACCCGATCATGATGGCGCTTCTCGTGAAGACAAGGCCAGCCAACAGAACAACAATGCCCCTTACGACTTAATGGCATTAATAACTGATATTTACCACCCAACATAGCCCGACCGGGGTGTCACAAGTCACGAGCATCTAAAGAAGACTGAACACCACTACAGGGACAATAATATATATAAAATAAAATTTGGAGCTCAAAAGATGAAGTCCGGTGCCGCGAACGCTGGCGGTCACCTTGCTCAGCTACAATAGTATACCTTCCATTAGCTAATAACCCGCTACCGGGTGAACAAATATCTGCAACTGTACGCGAGGTGCAAGGAGTAAGATGAGTACTCCAACTCAGTGAGTAATAAGAGTAAATAATAACTGAGCGGTAAGAAATCACGTAAAAACACTCCATCCTGCTATATGGGACAGTGCAAATCTTTTAGAAAATATCAGGCTCAGTTAAAAACCTATTTTGAAAATATCCTTTCCAATAGTCAAGCATATGAATGCAATATCAGATAGTGCAAGTCAACACATAAGTCAGCCCCTCGGGCACAGCACTCTACCAACAAATAACACCAGGGTATCTGGTAAACAATGCACGAAGTAGCATGGATGCCAATGAAATGAGAGTGCTGAATATCATGACACGTAGTACAAATAGGAACCAATGCATGAATGCAATGCAATGCACATGACCGCTGCGGCGTGCAGCCCGATCCATTTGGGTACTCGTGCTCACTGTAGGGGTTCAGACTCCGGAGGGGCTCCTACAGCCCAAGCGCAATATCAATATCACACCGCTGCGGCGCGCAGCCCGATCCATCCTCAGTCCATAGATGCACATATAACACTGCTGCGGTGCGTAGCACGATCCATGCTCAATCCAAAAATGCACATAAGCCACTACGACAATATTCAAATAACAGTTCTCAGTTCAAAACGTCAGTAAGGTATCATTTAAGTTTTCAAATCATGAAAAATGGCCGAATTTGCAAAACAGCATCAAAACACAAGACCGAGATCAAATAGTATGCAAAAATAATGCAAAAACAACAATATCAATCCCTGAAGGATTCACATAGTTAGCACGAAGCCCAAACATGGCAATCAATCCAAATTATGATGATAACAAGTAGTTTCAGCCAAATACGTAGTAATTTCATCAATCGGGACGGACCAGGTCACAATCCCCAACGGTGCTCTACCCCACGCTCATACCTGGCGTGCAAGTCACCACAATACAACACTATGATGTGCAAATACGGGGTTTCAAACCCTCAGGATATCATTTACAAGTATTACTCACCTAGAACCGGCGAAATATCAAGCTCGTGACACCTTTGCCCCTCAATTTGGCCTCCACGTGCGTCGAATCTAACCAAAATCAGAGCAAACACATCACACTATGCCAAGGGAACAATGCCCAATCGAAAACAATCAAAATATAGCAAAAATCTCGAAACTAGCAAAACCCGAGCCTTGGGCCTGCTTCTCAAAAAATTACAAAACTCACATTACCGGATTTCTCATCTCGCCACGAGTCCATACATACTAAGAACTCCCAAATCCGAGCTCAAATGACCTATCAAATCCCAATTTGAAATATCAAAACTCAAGCCCTAGCTTTACCCCTTTTTAATGAATTTCAACCAATTTCCATATTAAATCTAACATAATCTCGTGTATTTAGGCCAAGGAACTTACCTCTAATCATTTTCCCTTGAATCCCTCTTCAAAATCGCCTCAAAGATCTCAAAGCTCGCTAAAAAATGGTGGAAAATAATGCCTAGCTCGCAGAGGAAATACAACCTTTAAACCCTTCTGCCAACAGCCTTTTTCGCTTCTGCGGTCCCGCTATCGCTTATGCGGGACCGCTTTTGCGGAATTAAATCCGCTTATGCGGTTCTTACTTAAAAACCCAACGTCCTCTTTTGCGTCTCCACATCCGCTTCTGCGAACCACCCAAGACCGCTTCTGCGGTTTATAGTCCGCTTCTGCAGACTCGCATTTGGGAACAATGTTTCCCTTTTGCGGAACCACTCCACCAAGCCTAGAACCGCTTATGCGATCCTCCACTCGCTCCTGCGGAACCGCTTCTGCGGTCCATTTCCGCAGAAGTGGAAATACCAGCTGACAGAAAAGCTGAACCTGTAACACACCTCGAAACTCTCGTTTAACCACCCGAATCCACCCCGAGGCCCCCGGGACCTCAACCAAAGGCACCAACATATCCAAAAACATCATACGAACTTGTTCCAATCATTAAAACACATCAAATAACACTAAAACTATTAAATCACATCGGATTTAAGCCTAAGTTTCTTAAAAACTTCCGAAATACACTTTCGATCAAAAACCCGACCAAACCACGTCCGAAAGACCTGAAATTTTGCACACACATCACAAATCACATACCGAAGCTACAACAACTCTTGGAATTCCATTATGACCCTCATATCAAAATCTCACCTATCAACCGGAATTCGCCAAAATACTAACTTCGCCAATTCAAGCCTAATTCTACACCGGACCAACAAAATCAATTCTGATCGCACTTCTAAGTCACAAATCACCTCCCGAAACTAACCAAATTGCCGGAAATCACATCCGAGCCCTCTAACTCATAAGTCAATGTCTGGTTGACTTTTCCAACTTAAGCCTTCCTTAAAGAGACTAAGTGCCTCATTTCTTATCAAAACCAATCCAAATCAACTCTCACACACCGACAATGAAATATGAAAAAGCAATAAATGGGGAAAATGGAGCAGTAACACATGAGACGACGGGTCGGGTCGTCACATCGTTTTTGGCAGATGCCCATGAGATACCATAGGAAAGGCCAAGGCCTTTTACGTAGTTGGCCACCTTTTCATTTGTTGATTCTTCCTCATACCAACAAAAGTCTGTAAGTGGTTTAATAACCGCTTCTTCTTCTTCTTTTTCTTTTTTCAACTGTTCTTTGGATATCATCTTTTTCTTTGATTTGCTCTTAAGAATCTGCATTCTCTTTTGCTTCCTTTTCTCAATTATCTTCAACTTTTCTTCTGAAGGATGAACACTATCCATGATAGTCATATATTAATCGAAAAGTAAATCTGTTACTGCACATTTTACTTTTGTATAACGTGAAAGGTGATAGCAATATTTTTTGCGCAAGTAATATACACCCACGTCAATATGCTGCAAATGGACAACGATAAATGATAACATGTGAAATTACCACTATGAAGTCCACAAAAAACACACTAAACTACAAAACATCATGAAAATAACTTAAGCATATTCAGTTTTAGCAAATAAGCTAAAAAACTTCAGCAGATTACTATGAATAAAGCTATACTACAAAAAATAATTTGAACTTTTGGGAAATAAAGTTGAAAACCAATTCAAAAAACAAAGTTAATAACTTACTTCATCTGCAAGATCAGAGTCAGGATCCATAAGTTCGGTAAAGAATGATTTTTGAATATCAAGTCCAGGTAATCTCAATGGATTGGAATCATATTCACTGGCATCCATCTCCAACCACTTTTTAAATCTTTGCATCAATCCGCTGTCTTGAGAAACATAATGGAAGGGACACCTTCTTCTATTCTTTCCTACTATCCAATCTTGCCCCCTTGGCTTTTCTTATAACTACATAAGGAGATCTCAACCAAATACTCTCCATACACATCCTTTTCCCTTTTTATCTTCTTTTCCTTTTGATTGCTCTTCCTGCTGTAACGTCACAACTAAATGGTGTTGTACTACAACAGGGTGGGGAACTACAGCCATCATGGCGGATGCTTGACCAATTCCCTGTTGTTCACGATGTTCTTCTGTCTCTTCACGAACACCAACAGCAGCAGAATTACTTTCTGAATCAGCCCCTTGTGTACTACCAAGTGAAAATGAACATATATTGAAGTTGGGGATATCACTGGTATCACACATAGGAGAACTAGAAGTCTTCCTTCTCTTAGGTTTTGGAAGCAGTTCTGATGCATCAGATTAGATCTGCAAAAACAAGGAAAATATAAACATAAATAAAACTGATAGAGAATACACAGTAGGCAAAGAAAAAGACAATAATCGAATTGCAGAAAATAATTGCCTGGTCTAAGTGTTGCGACACAGATGGTATTTTCATTCCAACAGATCCTGTATCTTCATGCAAAAAAAAAAATTAATAAATAATACTCACTAAATTTTCTAAAATAATACCAACACACTTCACACCTGTCTGTGATTCAACATGTGTGAATATATGTATTTCTCCTTTTTCATATTGCTTCAGAATCTCACCGAATTCTTTTCGACCTGCCTCCAATAATTTTGAAAAATCATTCAAAAACATGAAAAAGATAATAAAATATGTAAAATTTCAAAATGTAGAAAATATACTTCGATCAAATATAATAAATTCATGATCTATAGAATACCTTCACGTTTGTCTTCCGCTGTGCTTTCCCCAGGCTGCATGCCTTTCTCAATATTAGCATTTCCAGCATCATTCAACTCTGAACCAATGTCGACGACCATTGCAGTATTCTCTGGAAGGGTTTCTCAACTTTACCTTCATTCAATTGAGCGTCATCACAGAGTTTTTGAGTAGTGGCAATTGAACCACAACTAGTTTCAACTTCCACTGCATATTCATAAAAGAGGAGGAATACATCAAGTAATTTTTCTATATATAAAACATAAAAAAAATTTATACATGTAATGAAAATTTCACTACAGGATATTATTAAAAAAAACAATTAAAACTTCAACTCTAACAAGGCTAAAGTTAGCCAATTACAAACAAAAACTTCAATACTTATCTAATAAAAAACTTCAGCTCTAGAGCTGAATTTCGACAATTATAAAAAAAACTTCAGCTCTATAGCTTAAGTTCGACAGTTATAAAAAATAACTTCAGCTCTAGAGCTGAAGTTCGACAGTTATAAAAAAAACTTTAGCTCTCGACAGTTATAAAAAAAAATTTCAGCTCTATAGCTGAAAGTTCACCAGTTACAAAACCAAAAAATTCACCAAAAAACATGTTTTGTAATTTGTACCTGTAGAAACAATTTCCTGTGTACCAACACCTAGAAGTTCATTGCAAATCGCTATTACTCCTACATACCGATCGTCTTTCAGATTTGAAGTACCAACAGGTGTGAGCACGTGATTTTTGCCTCACATGAATTACTCCCACAAAATTAAAACAAAAATTATTTGTTTTATTGTGTGCAATTTTGTAAATTTTCATGATATTTTCTAACATTATTTGCATTTTTGTCCGTGTATGTTTATTTGTTTAAAGAAATAAAAAATATAAAAAATAGGCTGCATTTGCATTTAGGATTTAACTTTATAATTTTTTGAGTCAAGTAGTAAATTACTTATTTTACAAAAAATAAAAAATCTAAAAAAATAATGTGCTTCACATTTTAGTGTCTAATGTCAAAATTATGTGATTTCCTTTTAATTTGATACTTAATTATTTGTGATAATTACTATCCAGAGATAATTAATATTTCTAGGATAATTTGGTCAAGGATTAAATTTAGGTTTGTATTTTTATTTTTATTTTTAATTAGAAAGAAAATTAAAAAGAAAAAAGAAAATAAGAAGAGGAAAATCTGATTTTGGCCAGTCTTCAATTTAATCCCCAAGCCCAAACCAATTTTTACCCCAGTCCAACCCAAAACTCGGCGAAACCTGTATTCATTTAGCCAAACCCGACCCAGTCCCCAGCAATAAACCGAACGACACCGTTTTACCCTCCCCCTTTGATCTGGACCGTTGGTTCCCTTGGATCCAACGGTCCATGATTAATTACCTAATTTTAATATGCCCAACCTCATTAACCCGCCCCCTTCTCATAACCCCCCCTCCTGTGTATCGTCTCTCTTCAAAGACCAAACAGGCCCACGAAACCCTAGCCGCCACCCCTCCCCTTCGCCTGAAACCCGGTGGCAACGACGCCGACGACCACCAAACTTACACCCCTGAACCACCCAGTCCCCCTCAGTCCGAGTCCACCTTCAGCTTCCTTCAAATCCTCACAGAACCCTTCGAATCTTAGATCGAAGAAATCGACCCCAAACCCTAGGTCGTCTATTTAACCCCAAATCAATACCACTGAACCACCAGGCTACCCTCGCCCCAAATCCCATGTTAGTTTTGCTCGAATCGTAGCAGAGCTCGTCGAATTTCAATTCGATTGAACGAGCCCTAGAAGAACCAAAACCTGGGAATCGATCCAAAAGAAATTTGAGGTCGTAATCGACCTTAGTCAAGTGTTCTCAGTCGAGAACACTCGATTAAGGTCCATTTTGGCTTCAAACTTTAAGTTGAAGTTTTGATTAGAATGGATTGGAGTTTGGTCTAAGATTCTGAGGTATTTTCTTCTCTTTTCTTTTTATTTTTGTTTTGCTATTATTTATCGGATTGAGTCTCGTTGTAATTCTTCATTTCTGTCAATTAGTTCTCCCTCCTCTATCCGGACCTTTTTCTGGTCCAATTTTCATCACTGGTCGTTGGTATATCTCATAGGCTATTGAATCGATTGAATATGTTTGTCCTTTAATTTGATTTTTAAATTCAGTGTCCGTAATGTTCTTGTACAAAACTGTGACTAGTCCTGTAATTGGTTGCTGGTATTATTGGTTCAAATGGTTTCATTTTGTGTGATTTTTGGTTCCATGCTCTTTGTTGTTCATCATTGCGCATATGAATTCAGTTTATCTGTGCCAATCGTAACCTTAGTAGTTCAATGTCATTTTTCTCAAAATCATAGAATCCTTGATCTTTGCTTTGATGCTATTTGATCGGATCTGAGTTCTAGCATAAGTTGTTGGCTGCATTTGATTAGGGAATTGGTATAGCTGATGGGGTAGGACAATAATTCACAGTAAGTTCATGGGGTAATTTGGACTTGAAATTTGAAATAATTGAGTGGTCTGCCAGTAAGTACTAATGTGCTATTAAACTAAGGCATTTGTTTAATAATAGTGGGGAATAAAACATAATGGTATGGACAGGTTTAAGGGAATTGATTAAAGAATAGGCTGCCCATACTTAATTGAATTAAAAAAGGGAATTAGACATTCAGTAATGGGGGTTCAGGGAATATCATGGGAAGAAATGTTTTCCTAATTGTTTAAGTGTTTCAAGGGCTGTGAAAGGGGCCTGTTTGGGGTATAAATAGAAGGCTGGAAAATAGACTAAAGGGGGAACTCAACCTGAGTTTTTGAGTTCTTAGAAAGTTTTTAGAGCTGGAAATGTTTTGAGTTCTGAAGTCAGTCTGCAAATTAGTTTAAGATCAATTTCTGAGACTGAAAAATACAGAAATACATTGAGTTTTACTATTCCATTGGGTCCTTTTGGTTCAGGTCGAGTGTGTTAGTTGATTCTGATTTCCCCTCCTAAGTTCAACTCACTGGAATTTCTTCTGATATCTGCTGGTCCATTTCTGGTTTAAGTCAAGCTCAATCGAGTCTATTGGGAATTGGTTATTGTTGTTTTGGTTTTCCAAACTCTTCTGGGCTGTGAATTTGACTTGGATTGCTGCTGTAAACTATTGTTTGATTGTTGGAACTGTTGCTGTAGCTGATCTCCTCTTTCTTCTTACTCGTGTTTCAATCTTCCAGGTACACATTCGAAACACCTGTTGATGTAATTTTTTGAAATCAATAAGTTGAAATGAGATGCCATTCTGAAACTTGTGTATTTAAGTTGCCATAGTAGAGTAGATATTAGACAGTTCATGCTTGTTTAGTTTTGCCTTTAATTTGTGTCAGCCTTGTAGAAACAGACTGAAATTTGAACTGTAATAGGGACTGTCTAGTTTAAATTTGTGACTGTTGGACTTATTCTTCCTTATTTAGTTTGTATTACTGGTATAATGTAATGTAAGGTAGCCTAATTTGTCTTCAGTAATTGCAAAACATATTCAAATAGTTTGGCATCTTAATAAATTTGTGACTGTTGGACTTATTCTTCCTTAGTTAGTTTGTATTAATGGTATAGTGTAATGTAAGGTAGCCTAATTTGTCTTCAGTAATTGCAAAACATGTTCAAATGGTTTGGCATCTTAATAAGCTAGCTTCAGTAATCTAGCTTTGAAATCATGAATTTGAGTATCAGTTTAGTGACGATATCATTTCGAAATTCATGGACTGCTTTGGATTTGAATTGTTAGTTTGTTCGTGTACAATATAGATAAGATCACATAGTTAAATCATTTAGCTTATTCATTAGAAGCCTGCGTTTGTGACTAGCATGTTAATATTAGTTTGAGCTTCCAGTTGTTTTTTTACCCTTAATAACATCCAGTAACTCATCAGTAGATAATTGGGTAGGAAGATTTGAGTATGAAATTGGAAATAAAACAATCAGTATCCTATTGATTGAAATAAGTACGTACTACCTGCCCTTATTGCCAATCAGTGAATGCATGCTAGAATAATTTGAAACCGTTCAACATATTTCCGTTTGTGAACTAGAGTTCTGCATAATGTTTTAGCCAAGGCTCGATAGCCTGTTCAAAACTGACGGAGATTCAACTAGGCCCAGGTCTGGTTCTGAAATCCCCTTTTCGTTTGGGCCTGGGCCCAGACCTACGTTGGGCTAGCTTTTGTTTATGTCAATTCATATTCCTTGGGTTTGTCCTTGAGCCTAAGGGCATGTTTTAGTAAAATTATTGTTTTAGGCCAATGATAAAAATAATTAGGGCCCTCTTTCTTTTATTTTAGAGACAATAAAAAATAGAAAACCATAGTCACATTAGAATTGGACTTTAAATAAAATGATGAGACGAGCCTCACCGAATAAAATGCATAATGGCGGGGCCCTCAATAAATGGTTGAATTAAAATACTTAGATTTCGGGAGGGGCCGTTTAGCGAATTTCGCGGCCCTCCCTAAAGATAATAATGCGTTAGTCTCTTTAGGTGCGTGTTTAATAATTTTACCTTCTTAAATTCGGGTGTGCATTTAATGTGACCCAAATCGAAATCCCAAAACGTCAAATAAGATGTGTTCTAGATTGCGGGTGCATTTCATGTGACGCGATCCAAAGACATGTTTTAAACGATGTTCAACATTCTTTAAAAAATAAATAAAAAGCGGTTAAAGTTAAAATTTGCACATAGTTTCATAATTGTTAAAATCAGATAATTTAAGCCAAATATAACAGTTGAGCGACCGTGCTAGAACCACGGAATTCAGGAATGCCTAACACCTTCTCCCGGGTTAACAGAATTCCTTACTCGAATTTCTGGTTTGCGAACTGTTAAACAGAGTCATTGTTTTCCTCAATTCGGGATTCTAACCGGTGACTTGGGACACCATAAATCTCCCAAGTGGCTACTCTGAATCTTTAATAATAATCCTGTTTCGATTGTCCTTTAATTGGAGAAACTCCCTTTATTATACCCCTCACGGGGTGTGGTAGGTAAAAAGGAGGTGTGACAGCTCTGGCGACTCTACTGGGGACACGAACCCAGAATCTCTGGTTCAGGGTTCAGAATTTGAGCTTAGATAATTGTTGTGTTTGGTTTTATCTGATTTTGTTACATGATCTATGCCTAATGTGCTAATGGACTGCTTTTACCACTTTGATATTTCGTGAATTGTATAAAAACTGTGCTGAAACCCCTCTCCTCTCTGAGTCTTCTAAATCATGAAGAAGGGTGCACTTCGTGTGACTTCTTTTCTGTATAGAGTCTACTCCAATTTTAGAACGAGGTTCGGATAAGTTGCAAAGCCGGTGAAGCTTCTGTATTTTCGGTACGCTGCCTCCCCCTCGGCTCGAGCTGTCCGCTCGGGTAAGCCAGGTTTCCAACAAACACCCAGGTTTTGAACCTAGAATAACACAGCCTCATGACGGATCCCTAGTAGGAATGCTTATTTGCATCATGTGCATTTGACTTAGGGGACTCAACAGAGGGGTTGGGTCCGGCTAGGACAAGCAACCTAAAATGAAAAAGACCGTCCTGCTGCATCCTGTTTGTTTTACGCATTTATTTGCTTCAGACTTGCATGCTGAGCGGCTTCTGAAAATTGAGAATACGGGAAAATTGAGAAAAAGAGAAAAATAGCAGCATAGAGAAGTAATCACCTATTTTCAGAAAAACCCAATGCCCAAATAGCATCGAAACTCTGCCGAAATTTTGAAGAAAAAAAAAGAGAGGAATGTTTTATAGTTCAATTTATTTGAAAAACGAAAGAAAAGAGTCTTGTTTTCAAATTTAGTTTATTTTCTTTCCCGAACTACACATGTTTGATTCTCACCGGATGTGAGATACGTAGGCAACCCTCATCGGGTCCAACTCCCTTTTTGCAAAAATAGCCAAAAAATGTCAAATTTTAATTGTCGTAGTAAATAAGTCGGGTGATGCCGCTCTTGTCAAATATAGCCGAATGTTCCCAAAAGGGACGCTGAAAGGCTGACTTTGCATAAACGGCCACCCTTGGTCATTTTGTTAGATTTTTGGCCGGTTGACCCACACAACCTTAAAATCTTCGTCCCTGAGACGCTGAAAGGCCGTGTTTGCAATACCGAGTCTTTTATCTCAAATTGAAAAACAAGAAAAAGAGTCATAAATAAGTCGGGTGATGCCGTTTTTGTCAAAAATAGCCGAATGTTCCCGAAAGGGACGCCGGAGGGCTGACTTTGCATAAACAACCACTTTTGGTCATTTTTAAGGTTTTGACCGGTCAGCCCACACAACCTTAAAATCTTCGTCACCGAAGTGCTGAAAGACCGTGTTCGAAAAATTGGGTCTTGTATTTTTATTTAAAAAAAAGTCAATTTTGTTTTGAGTCAAATAAATTTAACCTTTTACTTAATCGCCTTAATAAATATGCAGGCACAAACAAAATTAAACCGTTCACAGTCCTTAGTGAGGTCCCTTTACAGCTCCATATGTGGTGGAATGATTTGGAAGAAGGTAACAAAGAAATAGTGGTGAGAATTCTGGGGGGTCTCGTCAATCTATTGAATGTCAAGCCAAGGTCGGACATCATCGAGGCCTTAATACCGTTTTGGGATCCGACCCGCAATGTATTTTGCTTTGCTAATTTTGAGCTCACACCCACGCTGGAGGAAGTCTCGGGTTATGCGGGTCTGAATGGAAATCTAAGGGGCCAATATTTACTGTCACCAAGACCGGTATCTCCGCACCGATTTCTAGATTTGTTAAATATTAGCCGGAATGTGCATAATGAGGATTTGTAAGGGTGTTGTAGTCTCTAGTTCTTGTATCAACGGTATGGTAATCCTCGGGGTTTTGAAGAACCAAATCTCGGGCTAACTCACGCTGGAAACAGAAACAAGTGGGAGGCAAGGCGAATTTTGGCGTTCATAACGGCATTCCTGGGAGTCGTGGTTTGTCCACGCCAAGATAAGAAAATAGAGATAGGCCTTGTAGGGATGGTCGATGTTTCAATCAAAAGGGCCGACAATACTGTGGTTCCTTTAATAGTGTCAGAAATCTACCGAGCCTTGACCATATGCCGGGAGGGAGGAAATTTCTTCCAGGGTTGCAATCAGCTACTCCAATTTTGGATGGAAGAACATCTTTACCACCGGGTAGGATACATGAACCACGGGTTGACCGGATCGAGCTGTATCGAGGGGTTTGAGAAATGAGTAATAGGTGTCGCATTCCCTAAAGGTGCTGAAGCGTGGCTTGTGCGACTGAGGTCATTGACTGCCAATCAAATTGGATGGGCGTTTGGATGGTTGCCCACTACTGAGGTGGTATACATGTCGGCCAAAAAATTTCATGTTCTCTTGATGGGTATCCGTAGTATCCAACCATATGCTCCCCATCGGGTACTGCGTCAATTGGGAAGGCTTCAAGTGGTCCCTACTGATGAAGACCTAAGTAAGCACGTCATTGAGTTGAACCCGAGAGCCGCATTTCCAGAAGATAAGATTCGAAAGCTATGGAATGAATGCAGATTCCTCGAGCCTAGAACAATGGTCCGAGACCTAGCTAAGGGTGAGGTGGATCCGAAGTACAATGTTTGGTTCGGGAAAAGGTTTCAGATTCCGCAAAGGCCCGCCAAAAGAGCCCATGTCCAGCAGTTTACTGATGATTCACAAGAGCAGTGGGCTTGGTTAGCAAAAGAAAAAAGCTACAGGGCAGAAATAGGCAAGCTAAAATAATAGATTAGGGACCTGAAGTTCGAAAACAGTGTGCAACTGGCTGCTGATAAAGGGGAAAAGAACAAATTGGCCCAATAAAATGAGGCCCTGAAGGCCCAAAACTGACAAATGAGGATAGATGCTGACAACTAACAAAGGAGTCGGTCGGATAAAAGATTGATAAATGGACTGAAAAAGGAAATCATTGAGTGCCGGGAGGATATGAAGAAATCCGAGGGTACCATAGCACAGCTCCGGGCACAGTGGGCAAAAAGAACAGAAGAGTGCACACAGTGCTTACAGCAGGTGAAAAGGGATTATGAAAAGATCATTGCCAATCTGAAAAAGAAAACAGCCACTCTTGAGAACAAAGCAGCTGAACAAGCCAAAGCTTTCGGAACCGAAAGTGGGAACTACTACGAATTGTTAGCCCGAATGGAAGATGAAATACAGCAGCTGCAGAATCAACATCTTTAGGATTTTCAGGTTTTGGTGGGCCCGTAATGATCAGATAAGGCGCCTGCTCATAGAAAAATGTCGAACCAGGGACAAGATTGAGACTGTCGCCCATGCTATCGTTAGGAGGTGCCGAATGTGTGAAGACATGACCCGCACTACCTTCTTCCCGGCAGTAATGATTTTTGTCAAGCGGACAATGCATGAACTGGAGCAACTTGAAAGGGATCTTGCACCTAAGCCCGCGACAAGGCCGAACGATGCCTCGTTGGCACAAACTTTTGAAGCTTTAATGTATTCATAGTTCGAGTCTGTATTTTCTGTGTTAGAGTCGGTTGTCTGTCTGTCTGTTCTCTTTTCATCAGAGCATGTCGGTAGTCTTTTAGTCCGTATTTGGTTTTCAAAAAATGTTTAGTTTGTAATAGAATGTTTTATTAATAGAAAATTCCCAAAAAAAAATTTCTTTATTTTTGCACCTATGATCAGAACTACGCACGGTTTGATTCATGCGGGGACATGATACGTAGGCAATCCACATAAGATTCGACCACTATTAAAAGAAAAAAAAAAGGAAAATTTGGGAGGCGTTCAAAAGGGGTACAATTATAAGAAGCCGGAATGACGCACGTAACTGAAGCAAATGCATGATAGAAAGGGTTAACTGCCTAGGTGCATTGCATCCTTAATGTGTGTTTACCTGTCTATCAAATGCCCTAACGCTAACGTGATGGCTTCATTTTGTTGTATTCATACCAGAAAGGTGGTTGGTTGTGGTTCTAAAGTAACTCTACTCTACTACACAAAGTCAAAAGACAATGGCAGAGAATAACATAATTGAGTGGGTTGGTACCGATGCCCGAAGACAGCTGGTTGAACAGAACAACGGGTTGGTAGAAGAAGTGAAAATATTGAGACAACATGTGGCAGACATGTATCGGGCATGGATGACTAGAAAAGCACCACCCCCGCCACCGCCTAGCTTCCTGAAATCTGTCCTTACCCAAACACCTAACACAACAACGGATGATCCTCCATACTCTTCGTATCTACCCGCTTATGACAGCTTTCCCAGCCACCCGAGTAGCTCCATCACTTGTCATCCAACTATATTTTCCCAACGCTACTCCCCTCCCCAACTCCACTTCTCTCCACGGGACTCCCAAAGGCATGCTTCACTTTTCAAGTTCCAATCTCCACAAAATGCCTATCCACCCCCACGAGCACACGAGAAACCCCCTGGATCAGGTTTCCGGCCAAATCAGGCATTTAGGAACGAGAGGTTGCTGAAACGAGAAAAGGCTCTCACCCCTATCGAAGAATCTTATGCAAGTCTGTTTGAAAGGTTGAATCATTCTGGCCTAATTGAGCCGCTCACCGAATGCACTACAGATCCACGTGCAAGAAGCTTTGATCCTACTGCACGATGCGCATACCACTCCAATGTCCCAGGGCATAGCATTGAGAATTGTCGTTCTTTGAAAAGGGAAATAGAAAGAATGATTCACGAAGGAATGATTGTGATCGACGACGGTAATAAAGAGCATGCGAATCCTTTTTGGGATGTATTGACTAAAGCTGAAGATGTTGAAACAGATAGTAGTCTCGGCAATATTGATGCAAAGCTCAGTGGCTAAGATGTCGTGCTTGGTAATTGGGAAGACACTCCATTCCTTGGTCAGCTGGGGTAGAGTTTTGGTGGTTTATTTTGTTGTCATTTCTGTTGTCCGGGTTATTCTTAGGGTTGTAATCCGGATATTGTCTTGTGTCAAACCCTCTTATCCTTTCATTTTTATCTTAGCGGTTTGCTTAGTTTTGTCTAGGTTTGTTTCAGGCTTATTCCAGGGCTGTACTCCAATTGTTCTGCCTGTATTGTTATATGAACTGTTTCACCGTTTGTCTAATGCAAATTCTGGTCTTTTATTATTTCTAGTAATTTTCTTTGTTTAGTTCTTTTATCCTTTTGTTGTGTCTTTTGTTCAACGCCGATTCCAGTGATATGACATGCGCGCACAGTTTAGGCCTGATCTTAAAAGTTAATCATAAAACCATTGGGAGATGATCAGGACACTTAAAGGAAATAAGAACAGTTGAGATCATTTGAAGCCCGAACCATGTGGAACCTTGGGCAGATAAAATATAAAGAAACTGTAAATGCAAGTTGGCCAAATTGACGGGGGTCATTCATGATAATGAGAGTGAAAGTGTTGCCCAAAGGGTGCTTTGTATTTAACAGATGAAGAAAGCAAAGATGTTGATATAGTTATCAAGTCTAGCACGATCTGAAGATGTTACAAATCTTTGTTTAAACGCGTTGTTTGTGCTTGGCGTGTTTTGAAGATTGGAATGATGAAGGCATTTTATTCTGCTATCTAAACACTTTGTCCTTCGTTAACCCTTTTAGCCTTATTTGTTTTCTTTCATACCCCTAGTTCGGAATCAGTAGCAAAGATTAGAGGAAAAAGAAAAAGAAAACAACAAAAAGAACAAAAAAAACGACAAAAGAGAAAGAAAGAGATAAAGAAAAGAAAAAAAAAGAAAAAAAATAAGTGGAAAGGAAAACTAGAACAACAAGGAATTGGGAACTACGTTTGACCTGATTCCTTTTAAGGATACGTAGGCGCTTCATCGCTCGGTCATAGTGTAAAAATAAAAAATAAAAAAATCCCCAAGCAAGAAACTGGGGCAGAAGTAATTTTGATGTAAAAAAATCTAGTTCCGAAGGTTGTAATTTTCAACCCAAATTGATGCGTTCTGAGCCTTTAAATACCCTTTCTTTCTAGCCTATCCAAAATCCCACATTACGGTCCAAAGAAAGACCTTCCGATCAGTCTTCAAAAGATGCCAAGTCAGGCAAATGGAAGTCAAGAATAACACTCGGTCCCCAGCAGAAAAGAAATAAAATGAGAGAGTCTTATCGGTAACACCCCAATCCCCCGCAGAAAGATACGAAAATGAGAGAGTCTTACCGGTAAAAACCTTCACAGACACCATAAGACGATGAAAGCTGTGAGAAATCATAAAATGAGAGAGTCTTATCAGTGAAAATCTTCACAAGCACCATTAGGCGATTGTAAGTTGAGAGAAAAAACAAAATGAGAGAGGCTTGCTAGTGAAAACCCTTCGGCATTACAAGTCGAATAAGGACTGAGAATCAGATGGAAAATCACCAGACAAGAATTGTGAAAGGCGATTAATGACGGAGGATAGGCCACATGTGCATGTCATGACCAGTAGAGTTGGTATCCACGTCTGATAGGTTTCTACTTCATAGTTTTCTTGTTAGGAGTCATCTTTTTCATTGTCTTTTATTCTGTTCTTTTATCTTGTCCATTTCCTCTTCCTGAGTCTGTTTGGTCATAACAAGCGAGAAATGACTTCAAAATTTGCCATCAGTTTTCCAATTATGCAAGACGAGATCTGACTAGTACATCAAAGTGGTATAAGTCAGAAAAGGACAACAAAAGCGCACTGAGCTGGTAATAGTCAACATGCTTTGAGACTCGTGCAAATACCCAGGATCGGTCCATTCATGGACAGTGAAACAAGAGGAGGGCCAGAGTGAATGAATCAAAGGTATATTCTATGATGAGGTTGACAAAAGGGTTGACCAGTGTCAAGAAGGATATCCCCAGTAGAAATCGAAGGTTATAGACCTCAAGGCCAAGGCCAGTGGACAAATCAAGAAAGAACAACGTGGAGAGCGATGGATGTAATTTGGAAATTCGCATGAGACTCAAAGGTCAGGGAAATGCCAGTTCACGAGCAATGCCACAAAAAGAAGATATTGGGTCTGAACGGAGAAAAGGTATTTCAGTGACACAGATGACGAAGAAAGTGGTTCATCAGTAAAACATGCAAGATCTTCAAGTGGGATCAGCTGCCATGGAAAATATATGGGGTAAGATAAGAGGATAAAAGTGGAAAACAATGGTGAGAGGTTTGTGAATAAGGAGTCGTCAAAAAAGGGCGGAAGTTATCAGCCAGGTTTCAAGATAGCCGGACAACACAGAGCATGGAAAAGAGAAAAGGAAAACCATCCCCAGTAGGAGCATCACAACCAACCGTCACACTTTAAACTGACAGAATTTTATTTGATTTGAAACAGGGGCAGGAAATGTTATTGATGGCGGAAAGGTGTGATACGAGGAAAGTTGTCAAACTAGGGCAAGAAAAATTTTCTTTCATTTTGAAAATTTTCTTGAAGTCAGGTACCCACTTGAGGAAGAAGGAATATAACACAAGTTAAAAGAAAAAAAAAAGAAAAAAAAGAAAAAATAAAGAGAAAAATAAAGAAAAAAGAAAAAAAGCCAGTGTTATCCCCAGCAGTTTTTAGAGGAATGAAACACAAGTTTTAAAGGAAGTAGTTTTGAAGGAGGAAGATAATACAAGTTTTGAGGGAAGTAGTTTTTGACGGAATGGACAACACAAGTTCTGAGGGAAGCAGTTCTGGAGGAAGATAATTCAAGTTAGAAGGAAAACGGTTCAGGAGGCAAGAGGGAACAACGACAATAGAAGGCAGTTCAAGTTGTGGTTGTAGTCAGGTGCCCGCCTGAAGAACGGAATGGAGTTTTATTTTTTGAGTTGTTGTTGAGCTCAGGTGCCCGCTTGAAGAACGGAATGGCATTTTTAAGTTGTTGTTGAAGTCAGGTGCCCGCCTGAAGAACGGAAAGGCGTTATCCTTTTAAATTGTATTTGAAGTTTTAAATTATAGTTGAGGTCAGGTGCCCGCCTGAAGAACGGAATGGCGTATTATTTTTAAGTTATTGTTGAAGTCAGGTGCCCGCCCGAAGAACGGAAAGGCATTATCTTTTGAAATTGTATTTGAAGTTTTAAATTATAGTTGAGTTCAGGTGCCCGCCTGAAGAATGGAAAGGCGTTATCTTTTTAAATTGCAATTGAAGTTTTAAATTATAGTTGAGGTCAGGTGCCCGCCTGAAGAACGGAATGACGTTTTATTTTTCGAGTTATAGTTGAGGTCAGGTGCCCGCCTGAAAAACGGAAAGGCGCTATCCTTTTAAATTGTATTTGAAGTTTTAAATTATAGTTGAGGTCAGGTGCCCGCCTGAAGAACAGAATGGTATTTTATTTTTAAGTTGTTGTTGAAGTCAGGAGCCCGCCTGAAGATTGGAATGGAGTTATCTTTTAAGTTGGAGTTTTAAATTATAGTTGAGGTCAGGTGCCCGCCTGAAGAACGGAATGGCGTTTTATTTTTAAGTTGAAGTCAGGAGCCCGCCTAAAGATCGGAATGGCATTATCTTTTTAAGTTGTAGTTGAAGTTGTTGTTGGAGTCAGGAGCCCGCCTGGAGATCGGAATGGCGTTATATTTTTATTTTCTAAATTGTTGTTGAAGCCAGGAGCCCGCCTGGAGATCAGAATGGCGTTATATTTTGAGTTGTTGTTGAAGTCAGGAGCCCGCCTGGAGATCAGAATGGCGTTATATTTTTTTAAATTGTTGTTGACGTCAGGAGCCCGCCCGGAGATCGGAAAGGCGATTTATGTTTAAGTTTTAGTTGGAGTCAGGAGCTCGCCTGGAGATCGGAATGGCATTATATTTTTAAGTTGTTGTTGGAGTCAGGAGCCCGCCTGGAGATCGGAATAACGTTATATTTTTTGAGTTGTTGTTGATGTCAGGATCCCGCCTGAAGATCAATGGCCTTATATTTTTTTAAATTTTTGTTGAAGTCAGGAGCCCGCCTGGAGATCGGAAAGGCGATATATGTTTAAGTTGTAGTTGGAGTCAGGAGCCCGCCTGGAGATCGGAATGGCATTATATTTTTAAGTTGTTGTTGGAGTCAGGAGCCCGCCCGGAGATCGGAATGGCGTTATATTTTTAAGTTGTTGTTGGAGTCAGGAGCCCGCCTAAAGATCGGAATGGTGTTTTATTTTCTAAGTTGTTGTTGAAGTCAGGAGCCCGCCTGGAGATCGGAATGGCGTTATATTTTTAAGTTGTTATTAGAGTCAGGAGCCCGCCTGGAGATCGGAAAGGCATGATATTTTTAAGTTGAAGTTGAGGTCAGGAGCCCGCCGGGAGAGCGGAAGTTTAGAACAAAAATCCCCAGCATAAATCCAAGTTCAGAAATCAGAAGGAAGGTAACAGAGGTCAGAAGAAGGCGGTTCAAGCTTTGAATGGAAAATAATACGAAGCTCACAAGAAGAAAATAAGCAGTTCGAGTTCGGTAATCAAGAGAGAATACAAGTCAAGTCAGAAATAAAGAAACATCAGAGGAAACACAAGAGCAAGCAAGGCAACAAGAGACACAGGAAGAGCAAGTTGAAGATCTAGATAAGATTTTGTAATTCATAGACTAGTTTAGTCTAGCTTCTTATTTTCTTTTTAGCATGGTGTAATAAGGAGGTCGGTAAGCAGTAGCAGCAGCAACAACAACAACAGTAACATCAAAATCACAGTTCCACGGTAGTTCCAGCTACCAAAACTTTCCGAACTACATTGACCTGATTCCTTTTTAGCCAAGGATATGTAGGAAACCTTTGAAGTAAAGGTTCGGTCAAAATCTTTCAAAACAATGCTTCACACGGAGTATTCAAAAGGGTAAAAATTGCTCGTATCCGCTCACTTTGTCTTTGCATGAAAACTCTTCGTGTTTACGGGCAAAGAGGGGCAGCTGTGATCACGTAATTTTTGCCTCACATGAATTAATCCCACAAAATTTTAAAAAAAATATTTGTTTTATTGTGTGCAATTTTATAAATTTTTATGGTGTTTTCTGTCATTATTTGCATTTTTGTCTGTGCATGTTTATTTGTTTAAATAAATGAAAAATACAAAAAAATAGGCTGCATTTGCATTTAGGATTTAACTTTATAATTTTTTGAGTCAAGTAGTAAATTACTTATTTTACAAAAAATGAAAAATTACAAAAAATAATGTGCTTCACATTTTAGTGTCTAATGTCAAAATTGTGTGATTTCCTTTTAATTTGATACTTAATTATTTGTGATAATTACTACTTAGAGATAATTAATATTTCTAGGATAATTTGGTCAAGGATTAAATTTAGGTTTGTATTTTTATATTTTTAATTAGAAAGAAAATTAAAAAGAAAAAAGAAAAGAAGAAGAGGAAAATCTGATTTTGGCCAGTCTTCAATTTAATCCCCAAGCCCAAACCAATTTTTATCCCAGTCCAACCCAAAACTCGGCGAAACCCGTATTCATTTAGCCTAACCCGACCTAGTCCCCAACAATAAACCGAACGACACCGTTTTACCCTCCCCCTTTGATCTGGACCGTTGGTTCCCTTGGACCCAACGGTCCATGATTAATTACCTAATTTTAATATACCCAACCTCATTAACCCGCCCCATTCTCATAACCCCCCTCCTGTGTATCGTCTCTCTTCAGAGACCAAAAAGGCCCATAAAACCCTAGCCGCCACCCCTCCCTTCGCCTGAAACCCGGCGGCAACGACGCTGACGACCACCAAACTTACACCCCTGAACCACCCAGTCCCCCTCAGTCCGAATCCACCTTCAGCTTCCTTCAAATCCTCACAGAAC
>MU676621.1:0-12937 GCA_026770625.1 Nicotiana glauca
TGGCAAAAGGAGACTAGGGAATGGAGGCCCTATGTCTAAAAAGGCTCAACTCAGGGATTGGAGCCCTAATGTTGGGAAAACACGACTAGGGAATGGAGACCCTATGTCTAAAAGGCACAACTCAGGGATTAGAGCCTTAACGTTGGCGAATGGTGACTAGGGAATGGAGTCCCTATGACTAAAAGGCACAACTCAAGAATTGGAGCCCTAATATTGGCAAAAGGTGACTAGGGAATGGAGGCCCTACGTATAAAAGACACAACTCAGTGATTGAATCCCTAATGTTGGAAAAAGGCGACTAGGTAATGGAGGCCCTATGTCTAAAAAGGCTCAACTTAGGGATTGGAGTCGTAATGTTGACAAAACGCGACGACTGAATAATGGAGGACATATTTCTAAAAAGGCTCAACTCAGGGATTAGAGCCCTAATATTGGTAAAAGGCAACTAGGGAATGGAGGCCCTATGTATAAAAAGGATCAACTCACGGATTGGAGCCCTAGTGTTGGCAAAAGGCGACTAAGGAGTGGAGGCCCTATGTCTAAAAAGGCTCAACACAGGGATTGGAGTCGTAATGCTGACAAAAGGCGGTGACTATGGAATGGAGGACATATTTCTAAAAAGGCCCAACTCAGGGATTAAAGCCCTAATGTTGGTAAAAGGCAACTAGGGAATGGAGGCCCTATGTCTAAAAATGATCAACTCACGGATTGGAGCCCTAGTGTTGGCAAAAGGCGACAAGGGAGTGGAGGCCCTATGTCTAAAAGGCTCAACTCAGGGATTGGAGCTCTAATTTTGGTAAAAGTCAACAAGGGAATGGAGGCACTATGTCTAAAAAGGCTCAACTCAGGGATTGGATCCCTAATGTTGACTAAAGGCGACTAGGGTATGGAAGCCCTATGTCTAAAAGGCACAACTCAGGGATTGGAGCCCTAATGTTGGCAAATGGTGACTAGGGAATGGAGGCCCTATGTCTAAAAGGCAAAACTCAGGATATGGAGCCCTAATGTTGGCAAAAGGTTACTAGAAAATGGAGGGCCTACATATAAAAGACACAACTCAGTGATTGAATCCCTAATGTTGGAAAAAGGCGACTAGGGAATGGAGGCCCTACGTCTAAAAAGGTTCAACTCAGGGATTGGGGTCATAATATTGGCAAAAGAAGGCAACTAAGGAAGGGAGAACATATTTCTAAAAAGGCTCAACTCAGGAATTAGAGCGCTAATATTGGTAAAAGGCAACTACGGAATGGAGGCCCTGTGCCTAAAAATTATCAACTCAGGGATTGGAGCCCTAGTGTTGGCAAAAGGCGACTAGGTAATGGAGGCCCTATGTCTAAAAAGGCTCAACTTAGGGATTGGAGTCGTAATGTTGACAAAACGCGGTGACTGAGGAATGGAGGACATATTTCTAAAAAGGCTCAACTCAGGGATTAGAGCCCTAACGTTGGTAAAAGGCAACTACGGAATGGAGGCCCTGTGTCTAAAAATTATCAACTCAGGGATTGGAGCCTTAGTGTTGGCAAAAGGCGACTAGGTAATGGAGGCCCTATGTCTAAAACGGCTCAACACAGGGATTGGAGTCGTAATGCTGACAAAAGGCGGTGACTAAGGAATGGAGGACATATTTCTAAAAAGGCTCAACTCAGGGATTAGAGCCCTAATGTTGGTAAAAGGCAACTAGGGAACGGAGGCCCTATGTCTAAAAATGATCAACTCACGGATTGGAGCCCTAGTGTTGGCAAAAGGCGACAAGGGAGTGGAGGTCCTATGTCTAAAAGGCTCAACTCAGGGATTGGAGCTCTAATTTTGGTAAAAGTCAACAAGGAAATGGAGGCCCTATGTCTAAAAAGGCTCAACTCAGGGATTGGATCCCTAATGTTGACAAAAGGCGACTAGGGTATGGAAGCCCTATGTCTAAATGGCACAACTCAGGGATTGGAGCCCTAATGTTAGCAAATGGTGACTAGGGAATGGAGGCCCTATGTCTAAAAGGCACAACTCAGGATATGGAGCCCTAATGTTGGCAAAAGGTTACTAGAGAATGGAGGCCCTATGACTAAAAGGCATAACTCAAGAATTGGAGCCCTAATGTTGGCAAAAGGTGACTACGGAATGGAGGCCCTACATATAAAAGACACAACTCAGTGATTGAATCCCTCATGTTGGAAAAAGGCGACTAGGGAATGGAGGCCCTACGTCTAAAAAGGTTCAACTCAGGGATTGGGGTCATAATGTTGGCAAAAGGCGGCGACTAAGGAAGGGAGAACATATTTCTAAAAAGGCTCAACTCAGGAATTAGAGCCCTAATATTGGTAAAAGGCAACTACGGAATGGAGGCCCTGTATCTAA
Source organism: Nicotiana glauca (assembly GCA_026770625.1). Taxonomy (NCBI): domain Eukaryota; kingdom Viridiplantae; phylum Streptophyta; class Magnoliopsida; order Solanales; family Solanaceae; genus Nicotiana; species Nicotiana glauca. The sequence goes on from MU676621.1 coordinate 2,350, forward strand.
AAATTATCAACTCAGGGATTGGAGCCCTAGTGTTGGCAAAAGGAGACTAGGGAATGGAGGCCCTATGTCTAAAAAGGCATAACTCAGAGATTGGAGCTCTAATTTTGGTAAAAGTCAACAAGGGAATGGAGGACATATTTCTAAAAAGGCTAAACTCAGGGATTAGAGCCCTAATGTTGGTAAAAGGAAACTAATGAATGGAGGCTCTATGTCTAAAAACTATCAACTCACGGATTGGAGCCCTAGTGTTGGTAAAAAGGCGACTAGGGAGTGGAGGCCCTATGTCTAAAAGGCTCAACTCCGGGATTGGAGCTCTAATTTTGGTAAAAGTCAACAAGGGAATGGAGGCCCTATGTCTAAAAAGGCTCAATTCAGGGATTGGATCCCTAATGTTGACAAAAGGCGACTAGGGTATGGAAGCTTTATGTCTAAAAGGCACAACTCAGGGATTGGAGCCCTAATGTTGGCAAATGGTGACTAGGGAATGGAGGCCCTACGTCTAAAAAGGTTCAACTCAGGGATTGGGGTCATAATGTTGGCAAAAGAAGGCGACTAAGGAAGGGAGAACATATTTCTAAAAAGGCTCAACTCAGGAATTAGAGCCCTAATATTGGTAAAAGGCAACTAGGGAATGGAGGCCCTATGTCTAAAAAGGCTCAACTTAGGGATTGGAGTCGTAATGTTGACAAAATGCGGCGACTGAGGAATGGAGGACATATTTCTAAAAAGGCTCAACTCAGGGATTAGAGCCCTAATGTTGGTAAAAGGCAACTAGGGAATGGAGGCCCTATGTATAAAAAGGATCAACTCACGGATTGGAGCCCTAGTGTTGGCAAAAGGCGACTAGGGAGTGGAGGCCCTATGTGTAAAAAGGCTCAACACAGGGATTGGAGTCGTAATGTTGACAAAAGGCGGTGACTAAGGAATGGAGGACATATTTCTAAAAAGGCTCAACTCAGGGATTAGAGCCCTAATGTTGGCAAAAGGTAACTAGGGAATGGAGGCCCTAGGTCTAAACGGCACAACTCAGGATATGGAGCCCTAATGTTGGCAAAAGGTAACTAGGGAATGGAGGCCCTAGGTCTAAACGGCACAACTCAGGATATGGAGCCCTAATGTTGGCAAAAGGTAACTAGGGAATGGAGGCCCTAGGTCTAAACGGCACAACTCAGGATATGGAGCCCTAATGTTGGCAAAAGGTAACTAGGGAATGGAGGCCCTAGGTCTAAACGGCACAACTCAGGATATGGAGCCCTAATGTTGGCAAAAGGTAACTAGGGAATGGAGGCCCTAGGTCTAAACGGCACAACTCAGGATATGGAGCCCTAATGTTGGCAAAAGGTAACTAGGGAATGGAGGCCCTAGGTCTAAACGGCACAACTCAGGATATGGAGCCCTAATGTTGGCAAAAGGTAACTAGGGAATGGAGGCCCTAGGTCTAAACGGCACAACTCAGGATATGGAGCCCTAATGTTGGCAAAAGGTAACTAGGGAATGGAGGCCCTAGGTCTAAACGGCACAACTCAGGATATGGAGCCCTAATGTTGGCAAAAGGTAACTAGGGAATGGAGGCCCTAGGTCTAAACGGCACAACTCAGGATATGGAGCCCTAATGTTGGCAAAAGGTAACTAGGGAATGGAGGCCCTAGGTCTAAACGGCACAACTCAGGATATGGAGCCCTAATGTTGGCAAAAGGTAACTAGGGAATGGAGGCCCTAGGTCTAAACGGCACAACTCAGGATATGGAGCCCTAATGTTGGCAAAAGGTAACTAGGGAATGGAGGCCCTAGGTCTAAACGGCACAACTCAGGATATGGAGCCCTAATGTTGGCAAAAGGTAACTAGGGAATGGAGGCCCTAGGTCTAAACGGCACAACTCAGGATATGGAGCCCTAATGTTGGCAAAAGGTAACTAGGGAATGGAGGCCCTAGGTCTAAACGGCACAACTCAGGATATGGAGCCCTAATGTTGGCAAAAGGTAACTAGGGAATGGAGGCCCTAGGTCTAAACGGCACAACTCAGGATATGGAGCCCTAATGTTGGCAAAAGGTAACTAGGGAATGGAGGCCCTAGGTCTAAACGGCACAACTCAGGATATGGAGCCCTAATGTTGGCAAAAGGTAACTAGGGAATGGAGGCCCTAGGTCTAAACGGCACAACTCAGGATATGGAGCCCTAATGTTGGCAAAAGGTAACTAGGGAATGGAGGCCCTAGGTCTAAACGGCACAACTCAGGATATGGAGCCCTAATGTTGGCAAAAGGTAACTAGGGAATGGAGGCCCTAGGTCTAAACGGCACAACTCAGGATATGGAGCCCTAATGTTGGCAAAAGGTAACTAGGGAATGGAGGCCCTAGGTCTAAACGGCACAACTCAGGATATGGAGCCCTAATGTTGGCAAAAGGTAACTAGGGAATGGAGGCCCTAGGTCTAAACGGCACAACTCAGGATATGGAGCCCTAATGTTGGCAAAAGGTAACTAGGGAATGGAGGCCCTAGGTCTAAACGGCACAACTCAGGATATGGAGCCCTAATGTTGGCAAAAGGTAACTAGGGAATGGAGGCCCTAGGTCTAAACGGCACAACTCAGGATATGGAGCCCTAATGTTGGCAAAAGGTAACTAGGGAATGGAGGCCCTAGGTCTAAACGGCACAACTCAGGATATGGAGCCCTAATGTTGGCAAAAGGTAACTAGGGAATGGAGGCCCTAGGTCTAAACGGCACAACTCAGGATATGGAGCCCTAATGTTGGCAAAAGGTAACTAGGGAATGGAGGCCCTAGGTCTAAACGGCACAACTCAGGATATGGAGCCCTAATGTTGGCAAAAGGTAACTAGGGAATGGAGGCCCTATGTCTAAAAGGCTCAACTCAGGGATTGGAGCTCTAATTTTGGTAAAAGTCAACAAGGGAATGGAGGCCCTATGTCTAAAAAGGCTCAACTCAGGGATTAGATCCCTAATGTTGACAAAAGGCGACTAGGGTATGGAAGCGCTATGTCTAAAAGGCACAACTCAGGGATTGGAGCCCTAATGTTGGCAAATGGTGACTAGGGAATGGAGGCCCTAGGTCTAAACGGCACAACTCAGGATATGGAGCCCTAATGTTGGCAAAAGGTTACTAGAGAATGGAGGCCCTACATATAAAAGACACAACTCAGTGATTGAATCCCTAATGTTGAAAAAAGGCAACTAGGGAATGGAGGCCCTACGTCTAAAAAGGTTCAACTCAGGGATTGGGGTCATAATGTTGGCAAAAGGCGGCGACTAAGAAGGGAGAACATATCTTTTAAAAAGGCTCAACTCAGGAATTAGAGCCCTAATATTGGTAAAAGGCAATTATGGAATGGAGGCCCTGTGTCTAAAAATGATCAACTCAGGGATTGGAGCCCTAGTGTTGGCAAAAGGCGACTAGGGAATGGAGGCCCTATGTCCAAAAAGGCATAACTTAGAGATTGGAGCCCTAATGTTGGCAAAAGGAGACTAGGGAATGGGACCCTATGTCAAAAAAGGCTCAACTCAGGGATTGAACCCTAATGTTGGCAAAACACGACTAGGGAATGGAGACCCTATGTCTAAAAGGCACAACTCAGGGATTGGAGCCTTAATGTTGGCAAATGGTGACTAGGGAACGGAGTCCCTATGACAAAAAGGCACAACTCAAGAATTGGAGCCCTAATGTTCGCAAAAGGTGACTAAGGAATGGAGGCCCTACGTATAAAAGACACAACTCAGTGATTGAATCCCTAATGTTGGAAAAAGGCAACTAGGTAATGGAGGCCCTATGTCTAAAAAGGCTCAACTTAGGGATTGGAGTCGTAATGTTGACAAAAGGCAGCGACTAAGGAATGGAGGACATATTTCTAAAAAGGCTCAACTCAGGGATTAGAGCCTTAATGTTGGTAAAAGGCAACTAGGGAATGGAGGCCCTATGTCTAAAAAGGATGAACTCACGGATTGGATCCCTAGTGTTGGCAAAAGGCGACTAGGGAGTGGAGGCCCTATGTCTAAAAGGCTCAACTCAGGGACTGGAGCTCTAATTTTGGTAAAAGTCAACAAGGGAATGAAGGCCCTATGTCTAAAAAGCCTCAACTCAGGGATTGGATCCCTAATGTTGACAAAAGGAGACTAGAGTATGGAAGCACTATGTCCAAAAGGCACAACTCAGGGATTGGAGCCCTAATGTTGGCAAATGGTGACTAGGGAATGGAGGCCCTATGTCTAAAGGGCACAACTCAGGATATGGAGCCCTAATATTGGCAAAAGGTTACTAGAGAATGGAGGCCCTACATATAAAAGACACAACTCAGTGATTGAATCCCTAATGTTGGAAAAAGGCGACTAGGGAATGGAGACCCTACGTCTTAAAAGGTTCAACTCAGGGATTGGGGTAATAATGTTGGCAAAAGGCGGCGACTAAGGAATGGAGAACATATTTCTAAAAAGGCTCAACTCAGGAATTAGAGCCCTAATATTGGTAATAGGCAACTACGGAATGGAGTCCCTATGTCTAAAAATTATCAACTTAGGGATTGGAGCCCTAGTGTTGGCAAAAGGCGACTAGGGAATGGAGGCGCTATGTCTAAAAGGCTCAACTCAGGGATTGGAGTTCTAATTTTGGTAAAAGGCAACAAGGGAATGGAGGCCCTATGTCTAAAAAGGCTCAACTCAGGGATATGAGCCCTAATGTTGGAAAAAGGCGACTAGGGAATGGAGGCCCTATGTCTAAAAGGCTCAACTCAAGGATTGGAACCTTAATATTGGCAAAATGCGACTAGGGAATGGAGGCCGTATGTCTAAAAAGGCGTAACTCAGAGATTGGAGCCCTAACGTTGGCAAAAGGAGACTAGGGAATGGGACCCTATGTCTAAAAAGGCTCAACTCAGGGATTGGAGCCCTAATGATGGCAAAACACAACTAGGGAATGGAGACCCTATGTCTAAAAGGCACAACTCAGGGATTGGAGCCTTAATGTTGGCAAATGGTGACTAGGGAATGGAGGCCCTACGTATAAAAGACACAACTCAGTGATTGAATCCCTAATGTTGGAAAAAGGCGACTAGGTAATGGAGGCCCTATGTATAAAAAGGCTCAACTCAGGGATTGGAGTCGTAATGTTGACAAATGGCGGCGATTAAGGAATGGAGGACATATTTCTAAAAAGGCTCAACTCAGGGATTAGAGCCTTAATGTTGGTAAAAGGCAACTAGGGANGGCTCAACTCAGGGATTGGAGCTCTAATTTTGGAAAAAGTCAACACGAGAATGGAGGCCCTATGTCTAAAAAAGCTCAACTCAGGGATTGGATCCCTAATGTTGACAAAAGGCGACTAGGGTATGGAAGCCCTATGTCTAAAAGGCACAACTCAGGATATGGAGCCCTAATGTTGGCAAAAGGTGACTAGAGAATAGAGGCCCTACATATAAAAGAGACAATTCAGTGATTGAATCCCTAATGTTGGAAAAAGGCGACTAGGGAATAGTGGCCCTACGTCTAAAAAGGTTCAACTCAGGGATTGGGGTCATAATGTTGGCAAAAGGCGGCGACTAAGGAATGGAGAACATATTTCTAAAAAGGCTCAACTCAGGGATTAGAGCCCTAATGTTGGTAAAAGGCAACTATGGAATGGAGGCCCTATGTCTAAAAATTATCAACTCAGGGATTGGAGCCCTAATGTTGGCAAAACGCGACTAGGGAATGGAGGCCCTATGTCTAAAAGGCTCAACTCAGGGATTGGAGCTCTAATTTTGGTAAAAGGCAACAAGGGAATGGAGGCCCTATGTCTAAAAAGGCTCAACTCAGGGATTATAGCCCTAACGTTGACAAAAGGCGACTAGGGTATGGAAGCCCTATGTCTAAAAGGAACAACTCATGGATAGGAACCCTAATGTTGACAAAAGGTGACTAGGGAGTGGAGGCCCTATTTATAAAAGGCGCAACTTAGGGATTGGAGCCATAATGTTGGCAAAAGGAGACTATTGGATAAAGGCCCTATGTTTAAAAGGCACAACTCAGGGATTGGAGCCCTAATGTTGTCAAATGGCGACTAGAGAATGGAGGACCTATGTCCAAAATGGCACAACTTAGGGATTGTAGCCCTAATTTTGGCAAAAGTCGACTAGGGAATGGAGGCCCCATGTCTAAAAAGGCACAACTCAGGGATTGGAGCCCTTATGTTTGGAAAAGGCGACTTGGCAATGGAGGTCCTATGTTTAAAAGGCATAACTCAGGGATTGGAGCCCTAATTTTGGTAAAAGGCAACAAGGGAATGGAAGCCCTATGTCTAAAAAGGCTCAACTCAAGGATTGGAGCCCTAATGTTGACAAAAGGTGACTAGGGAATGGAGGACCTATGTCCAAAATGGCACAACTCAGAGATTGTAGCCCTAATTTTGGAAAAAGGTGACTAGGGAATGGAGGCCCCATGCCTAAAAAGGCACAACTCCGGAATTCGAGCCCTAATATTGGAAAAAGGCGATTAAACAATTGAGGTCCTACGTCTAAAAAGGCAAAACTCAAGGATTGGAGCCCTAATATTGGCAGAAGGCGACTAGGGAATGGAGAACCTATATCTAAAAAGGCACAAATCGGGGATTGGAGCCCTAATGTTGGCAAAAGGCGACTAGGAAATGGAGGTCCTACGTCTAAAAAGGCTCAACTAAGGGATTGGAGCACTAACATTGGCAATGGGCGACTAGGGAATGGAGGCCCAATGTCTAAAAAGGCTCAACTCAGGGATTGGAGCACTAGGCAATGGATGCCCTATGTCTAAAGAACTCAACTCAGGGATTGGAGCGCTAATGTATGCAAAATGCGACTAGGGAATGGAGGCCCTATGTCTAAAAAGGTTCAACTCAGGGATTGGATCCCTACTGTTGGAAAAAGGCAACTAGGAAATGGAGGCCCTGTGTCTAAAAAGGCTCAACTCAGAGATTGAAGCCCTAATGTTGGCAAAAGGCGACTAAGGAATGGAGGACCTACGTCTAAAAAGGCTCAACTCAGTGATTGAAATCCTGATCTTGGCAAAAGGCGACTAGGAAATGGAGGCCCTATGTCTAAATGGCGCAACTTAAGGATTGATGCCCTAATATCTGCAAAAGGCGACTAGGGGATGGAGGCCCTATATCTAAAAGGCACAACCTAGGGATTGGAGCCCTAATGTTGGCAAAAGTTAACTAAGGAATGGAGGATCTATGTCTAAAAGGCACAACTCAGGGATTGGTGCCCTAATATTGGCTAAAAGCGACTAGGAATGGAGGCCCTATGTCTAAAAAGGCACAACTCTTGGATTGGAGCCCTAATATTTGTAAAAGGCGACTAGGAATGGAGGCCCTATGTCTAAAAAGGCTCAAATCAGGGATTGGTGCCCTAACGTTGGCAAAAGGCGACTAGGAAATGGAGGCCCTATGTCTAAAAAGGCTAAACTCAGAGATTGAAGCCCTAATATTGGCAAAAGGCGACAAGGGAATAGAGGACCTTTGTCTAAAAAGGCTCAACGCGGGAATTGGAGCCCTAATATTGGCAAACAACGACTAGGGAATGGAGGCCCTATGTCTAAAAAGGCACAACTCAGGGGTTAGAGCCCTAATGTTGGCAAAAGGAGACTAGGGAATGGATGCCCTATGTCTAAAAAACTCAACTCATGGATTGGAGCCCTAATGTTTGCAAAATGTGACTAGGGAATAGAGGCCCTATGTCTAAAAAGGTTCAACTTAGGGATTGGAGCCCTAATGTTGGCAAGAGGCAACTAGGGAATGGAGGCCCTATGTCTAAAAAGGCACAACTCAGGGATTGTAGCCCTTATATTGGCAAAAGGCGACTAGGGAATGGAGGACCTTTGTCTAAAAAGGCGCAACTCAGGGATTGGAGCCCTAATGTTGGCAAAAGGATACAAGGGAATGGAGGCCCTATGTCTAAAGAACTCAACTAAGGGATTGGAGCCCTAATGTTTGCAAAATGCGACTAGGGAATAGAGGCCATATGTCTAAAAAACTCAACTCAGGTATTGGAGCACTAATGTTTGCAAAATGCGACTAGTGAATTGAGGCCCTATGTCTAAAAAGGTTCAACTCAGGGATTGGAGCCCTAATGTTGGCAAGAGGCAACTAGGGAATGGAGGCACTATGTCTAAAAAGGCACAATCAGGGATTGTAGCCCTAATATTGGCAAAAGGCGACTAAGGAATGGAGGCCCCATGTCTAAAAAGGCACAACTCAGGGATTGGAGCCCTAATGTTGCCAAAAGGCATCTAGGAAATGGAGGTCCTATGTCTAAAAGGCTCAACTCAGAGATTGAAGCCCAAATGTTTGCAAAAGGCGACTAGGGAATGGAGGACCTATGTCTAAAAAGCCGCAACTTGGGGATTGGATGCCTAATGTTGGCAAAAGGAGACTAGGGAATTGATACCCTATGTCTAAAAAGGCACAACTCAGGGGTTGGAGCCCTAATATTGGTAAAAGGCGACTAGGAAATGGAGGTCCTATGTCTAAAAAGGCTCAACTCAAGGATTGGAGCCCTAACTTTGGCAATGGGCGACTAGGGAATGGAGGCCCAATGTCTAAAAAGGCTCAACTCAGGGATTGGAGCCTTAATGTTGGCAAAAGGGCACTAGGCAATGGATGCCCTATGTCTAAATGACTCAACTCAAGGATTGGAGCCTTAATGTATGCAAAATGCGACTAGGGAATGGAGGCCCTATGTCTAAAAAGGTTAAACTCAGGGATTGGAGCCCTAATGTTGGCAAGAGGCAACTAGGAAATGGAGGTCGTATGTATAAAAAGGCACAACTCAGGGAATGTAACTCTAATTTTTGCAAAAGGCGACTAGGGAATGGAGGCCCCATGTCTAAAAAGGCACAACTCAGGGATTGGAGCCGTAATATTGGCAAAATGTGTCTAGGAAATGGAGTCCCTATGTCTAAAAGGCTCAACTCAAAGATTGAAGCCCTAATGTTGGCAAAAGGCGACTAGGGAATGGAGTCCCTATGTCTAAAAGGCTCAATTCAAGGATTGAAGCCATAATGTTGGCAAAAAGGCGACTAAGGAATGTAGGACCTATGTCAAAAAAGGCTAAACTCTGGGATTGGAGTACTAATGTTGGAAAAAGGCGACTAGGGAATGGAGGCCCTATGTCTAAAAAGGCTCAACTCAGTCATTGAAATCCTAATCTTGGCAAAAGGGGACTAGGGAATGGAGGCCCTATGTCTAAAAGGCGCAACTTAAGGATTGATGCCCTAATATCTGCAAAAGGCGACTAGGGGATGGAGGCCCTATATCTAAAAGGCACAACCCAGGGATTGGAGCCCTAATGTTGGTAAAAGTTAACTAAGGAATGGAGGATCTATGTCTAAAAGGCACAACTCAGGGATTGGTGCCCTAATATTGGCTAAAGGCGACTAGGGAATTGACGCCCTATGTCTAAAAAGGCACAACTCTAGGATTAGAGCCCTAATGTTGGTAAAAGGGGACTAGGAATGGAGGCCCTATGTCTAAAAAAGCTAAACTCAGGGATTGGAGCCCTAATGTTGGTAAAAGGGGACTAGGATATGGATGCCCTATGTCTAAAAAACTCATTTGGAGCCCTAATGTTGGAAAATGTGACTAGGCAATGGAGGCCCTACATCTAAAAATGTTCAACTCAGGGATTGGAGCCCTAATGTCGGCAAGAGGCAACCAAGGAATGGAAGCCCTATGTCTAAAAAGGCTCAACTAAGGGATTGGAGCCCTAATGTTGGCAAAAGGTACCTAGGGAATGGAGGCCCCATGTCTAAAAAGGCTCAACTCAGGAATTGGAGCCCTAATGTTGGCAAAAGGAGACTAGGGAATGGAGGCCCTATGTCTAAAAAACTCAACTCAGGGATTGGAGCCCTAATGTTTGCAAAATGTGACTAGGAAATAGAGGCCCTATGTCTAAAAAGGTTCAACTCAGGGATTGGAGCCCTAATGTTGGCAAGAGGCAACTAGGGAATGGAGGCCCTATGTCTAAAAAGGCACAACTCAGGGATCGTAGCCCTAACATTGGCAAAAGGTGACTAGGGAATGGAGGACCTATGTCTAAAAAGGCGCAACTCAAGGATTGGAGCCCTAATGTTGGTAAAAGGCGACTAGGAAATGGAGGTCCTATGTCTAAAAAGGCTCAACTCAAGGATTGGAGCCCTAACGTTGGCAATGGGCGACTAGGGAATGGAGGCCTAATGTCTAAAAAGGCACAACTCAGGGATTGTAGCCCTAATATTGGCAAAAGGCGACTAGGGAATGGACGACCTATGTCTAAAAAGGTACAACTCAGGGGTTGGAGCCCTAATATTGGTAAAAGGCAACTAGGAAATGGAGTTCCTATGTCTAAAAAGGCTCAACTCAAGGATTGGAGCCCTAACATTGCCAATGGGCGACTAGGGAATGGAGGCCCAATGTCTAAAAAGGCTCAACTCAGGGATTGGAGCCTTAACGTTGGCAAAAGGGCACTAGGCAATGGATGCCCTATGTCTAAAGAACTCAACTCAAGGATTGGAGCCTTAATGTATGCAAAATGCGACTAGGGAATGGAGGCCCTATGTCTAAAAAGGTTCAACTCAGGGATTGGAGCCCTAA
>MU676623.1:14965-28154 GCA_026770625.1 Nicotiana glauca
TATATATATATATATATATATATATATATATATACACACACACACACACACACCCCCCCCTATACATACACATATATATGTATATACTTGGGGACGTCGGGGAAGGGTTTTGGACGTCGGAGCTCCGACGTGAAACTCCATGAGCGACAGGCGAAGCTGTCTTTGGTTGGGAGCTGCTGGAGATGGCTGGACTGTGCATGCTGCCGTCTAGGTAGTGTCGACTGGTGGGGGGGAAAGCTGGTCACGGTTGGATGGCAGCTCGACGTCGATGGGGCTGGGTTGTTCGTCGGTTATGGTGGTGCGTTTTGGTTGATGAAGGTGAAGGTGATGGTGATGGTGTAGGGTGCTCGTCGGTGATGGTGGCAGCATGGGAGAGGCTGTTCGTCGGTTATGGGAGGGGTGGCCGGCGGGTGGAGTAATGAGGAAGAGGGAGAAGAGAAGAAGAGAGAATGGTTTAGGTGGAGGCTTGTGTGTGTTATGTTCTTTTAGGTTTAGGGTTTGTTTTGAATAGTGTATAGTAGTATAGTGGATGGGTTATGGGTCATGGGTTTGGGTTATGGGGTTTTGGGTTGGGTAGAATAGGTTTGGGCTTAGATTTAAAATTTAAGAAGAGGCACAATTCCGAATTTGTCTTCTCTATTTTTAAATTTTTATTTATTTATTTATTATGAAATAAAAAAATGTTAAGATTACATTATAAAACTAAAATTATCTTAAAAATACTAATTAACTCCTAATAATAATTATCATACAAAATTAAACGTCAATTAAAATAAAATCGCACAATTTGGATATTAAATGCTAAAAATGCAAAAAATACATATTTTTGTGATTTTATATTTTTTGTAAAACAAACTTAATTATTCCTAATTATAAACTTGAATTTTATACGCAAATGCAACATATTTTTATATTTTTATTTATTTAAACAAATAAATATGCACAGATAAATGCAAATAATACAAGAAAAATAATTACAAAATTCACAACAGTTGCAAGCAAACTAAAATTATTTTATTTTGAATCTTTGGGAGTATTTCTTTTATAGGGCAAAAATCACGTGCTCACAGTTTACTCAAAATTCCGATCCTAGTTCAATCTTTCAACTTTATGCTTTCGAGATAAGAATTCTCTTTCCAAATCAACTCTGAACTTCCCGAAATTTAATTCCGACCACGCGCACAGATCATAATACCTGAAATGAAGCTGTTCATGGTCTCAGACTGCTGAACGGGGTGCTAGGACTCACAATGACTGGTCGGGTCGTTACATTCTCTCCCACTTAAACATACGTTCGTCCTCGAACGTGCTGAAAACTACACTCAAGTAGTCTGAAATTGTTGTTTAACTTCTCATGCACCTTCTCGTGCCACCACAACTCAGTTAAGCACATCAGCTCGAAGGATATTCCCTTTTGTTTAAGCAAATAAGCCTTAGAGCCCAATTCCAACATCCGGGATTCTATGACCGACCTGTTCCCACCAAAAGATCACCATATTAATCACTACACACTGTAACCAAACATGACTGCATAACTCTGTTGAATTCACACCTTTCATCGCTTTACTCACTGGGCCACAATAATATTTTCTGATCAACTTAGTCAAAATCCTACTAATCCGATGCTCCCATTGCACCCCATGACCCACACAAGTCTTACTCTAACCTTTACAATACCGCCACGATGGAAGAGATGTGCAGAAATTCATAACCAACTCCCGAGTCAACAAATCATTAGGTCTATACCCCTGACAAAACCATCACCTCATTCAGGACCAAATAATGGTCTTATCTAAATAATTTACTTCATATACTCAGATTGCTCTGATCCTAAATCCAAAAATCTCGTCTCACCCAGTACGAACTGCTCAAGCAATAAGCCACCCGAGACAAGATCAAAAGTCTCATATGATGCCACAATGTGCCAATACGCCACCAATTCGAATGCGATATGAAAGGAAAACGAACTCTGGAAGGAATTACCTAACTCACGCACTAATACAGACTTTCCTTAGAAAATAGGAAGCAAGCCACACAAAATAGCATATAGAAAACTATACTCAACATCACACTGCTGCGGCGTGCAACTCGATCCACACATAGATCTCACATAAGGAGATGCACATTGAGCCAAATTTGCTCATTACAACAAAATACCGAATATCGGTCATAAGCATGCTAAATGCATAATAACATCCCTGAGGGAACGTATAGCGCCATAAGCTACAAAACTCAAGCACAACTGAGGTGCGATATACATCTGAATCTCAAGAGCCATCTTGCTCATAATACATCATTTCTACGCAGATCCCCAACACATAAGCAATTCCTCAAGCCGTCTCACAACTCACACGGTGCAATGCATCACTACATGAAATATATGACAACGAAATAAAACCCTGACTACTCCATAAGGAGCGCATTACTGAAATGAACACAACTGGCCTAACATAGAGCCCAAATTCACATTTAAATCCATCCACCAACCTCAAGTCGATCCTGATCATATCAAACTAAGCCAATAACCTTTCAAAGGTCCATACTAATTTCCCTTTTCTCATAACACACAAGGACAATCATCATAACCGGAGTACTCATCCACGGTCCACAACTCAGTAACTGAGTGCCCTCCAGGCATATCTCCTCAACTTATCGATATCATCACAAATCTTCATACTTGGTTTAACTTCTTCAATCAATCAAGTGAATACATGCCATACTTATACGATCTTCCTGTGGGACTCGCTCCCACAACCTTCCAAAACACATAACAGGTCCACACACCCAAACCACCAGCCGCACTAACGCTGAAAAGCGATCAAGAATCCCTAACCAGGATACAAAGCCTTTTTCACAAAACACCGATCTCAGGTGACACTGATGACAATACCACTTACTTCAAACATCGAAACTCCTTTCGTGCTCATCCGAGATCGTGACATCCTTGTCGGTACCGAACTGTAACCTTGATTCCTTTCACTTCAAATCCTATACTAGTCACTGCATCCAACATGCCAATGTACGATAGAACATGACCCTTATCATAACCCGAAACTGCTGATAGGTTAACACTTCATCACATAAAAGCTTTTCACTGTACTTGCTTCCGGAGAAACATAGCAACACACAGGCAAATTCTTATAGCCGTGGAAATACACAAATCTCTAAGTAGTGGTCTAAGGCACCATAGCCTTTCTGGAATCCACTTCCACATAACAAGCCATAATAGTAGAATGCTTCAGAATAATATCAATTACGGTGGCTGACAAGCTTTATACGCACCGCCACAGATCACTTGCATAACTTAATCACGCTGAAAGAGCTGATCTCTACCACCAACATGCCAACTAAATTATGGCTAACCAATCTATCTCCTTTCGATTCACCTCGATTGCCTTAGAAATAATACTAATTCCATCCAACACATAACATACTCCATCTGCACTCATCTCGAGTGACCTTGAATCACGAGACCATGCTGTATCAAATCCCATGGACTGTTTCATATCTCTCAAATGCTATACTGCAAGTTAAAATATCATAGAACATTCTAGGCACCTTCTCATAAGCTGATACAAAGCTTGATTCTTAACTGCACTTATAGGTTCGAAATTATTAGGTACCATACTTTATCTTTTAAATTTCACCAGGACCGCTGTTGAGAGCCACCCGCTCTGATTTGGTCCCGAATATAATCAATTCCATAAATCTTCTAGCACATGGATGTCCCATTGGTGAAGCACCTGGCAGAATCACTTCCCTGGGAACCCGCATCTTTACAAAGCACAATCCTAAATCCTTCCCAAAGTTCGAACATGGACCAATAAGGCCAACGATAGCCCCCTTTTAATACTTCCTTGCTCAAATTACCACTTATGGCCCTTTTCCGTAGCTTAAATAGCCCATCGATATGCTAATAGCCAAAAATCTTGCAAGTAGTTAACTATGCAACCCAATCATAAGCGGTGGGACTCTCCCACTTAGCATGAAGCCATCACATCACAAATCTGGAATTCACCCGTCCTCTTTATCTCTTATTGACATAACCTCGTGCAATCAACCTTCAAAGTTCTCGAAATCTTTCTGTAAAACCCCTTCTTATATTCTGACTCATCAAACCTATTTGCACAATCGATTTCTTTTCTATATAACCGATAGGATTCTTCGCAGAAGCCTCGCCAACTACGCGACTGCTAACCTGCTCACTTGGGTAACCCACCTATAAAAGCTCTCCCCCGCCTCTTCCAATGCCACTGCACGTGGCACAATAACTTCGACATCAATAACCCATTCTGAGTCTGAGCTCACTCTCCAGCTGCACAGGTCATTTACCACCCCCTCCCCCTCCCCCCGTGGACATCATTTAAATGCGTGGCAACATTCTCCAAATTCAAAGTTATGCTGCATCCTTCTTCACTTAAGTGGCTCCCTTCCGTTATATTAGATCTCCTATCGCATGGTAGCCCATACTTCTAATTAATTCTGCAGGCTTCAATCGCCAGCCATTAAAATCCCAAATCATTCCAAACTCTCCTTAAGGTAGGTGATCATCCCACTACAAAGCACATATGCGACTCCATCGCTCTCCCACTTTAGCGAAACTCATTCCCTTAATCTATTACTTGGCCTTTGGCCTCTTATACTCGGCTTTCCGAAAACTTTAGCCACTGCCTGACATTTCGTACATGTTCTTCCTCATACTTTGATACTCACTTACTGTCTTAAACAAAATCTATCTTCATGGCACCTGAACCCACAATTGCTGCTAACTTAAACCTTTCCGAAGGTCATCTTTATCGAACCGTCAACATTAAAAATAGTGAATCAATCCTGAACTACCGCACCCTGCGACATCTGACAGTCGTGTCTCCAATTCTATCTCACAATATATTCCCCCAAAGGCGAATAGTAGAAGGTCATAACACCGACAAATTTAGTACATTCAATTAGGATAACGACATCCCATCATAGAAGAAAACTCTACAACGCTTGCAATTACCAAGCCCCATTACTTCCACCAGCCCACATCTGACCATCCTTAGTTCGATCATCTTACCCCCTCTCAGGAATAAAACACTGAATCTCTTGATTATGCACTGAGAAAACCTCCCTTCCAGTCATTCACTGCCCTGACACGTAGGCAATCATCCTACCATCATATCACTACTGCACAACATTCGCTCATAAGCATCATGGCAACTTGTGCCTAACCTCAGAGCTCTCAAACTACCGCTGCTGAGCCAAAACAACAGAATATCCTTCCACAAGACGACGATAATAGCCCAAATAACCCCGGAGGGAGAAACACCCGCGCCATATTTGTAGTGCTATTAAAATTCTTCAAATCTCGATTTATAACCAGCGCTTCGCGTCGCATAAGATTGAGTAGGAAGGAGACAAAGGCGTAAGCCTCACATGAATAAAATCGCACAATAAGGAATCAAGAAGGGAAGTACTCCTAACAGTCTCCCGAGGATAAGTACAGACATTTCTGTACCGATCCGTGAGACTCTACTAGACTTGCTCATGACTCGTGAGACCCTAGGAACCTAGTGCTCTGATACCATGTTGTCACAACTCAAAATCCACTAAGGGTCGTGGTGGCTCCGAACACCGTTATCAGGCAAGCCAATCAAGAATGCATAATTAAATTCCAGTTTTAATATTTGCAGAAATCATTTTTCTTATACATTAAATATTAGATAATAAAAATTTTACAAAAATGAACATGAAGTCGATAAAAGACTTAATACTGAATAATCCAAAATCCTCCCAGAATCCGGTGTCACAAGTGCATGAGCATCTACAGATAAGGGAATAAAATACAACATCCATCCGAAATACAATGGACAAGAAGTAAATACAATATACTGAAAGGGACTATACTAGCTACGGGTTGCCTCGAATAATGCAACGCACCTAGTCCCAGAATCATCCGCACTGCTACACCCAGTAGGCCACTAGGGTTACATACACTTGTGCAAACAAAATGCACAAAGTGTAGTATGAGTACGTAAACAACGTGTACTCAATGAGTATCCCATCTAATCTCGAAGAAATAGAGACGAGATGGTCAACTTTGACACTTACTAGAGGTCAACTAACAATATACTAAAAATATGAGGAAATCATGGATTATATAGCAATTATAACACAGAGCAAGAAAACGGTAACACCTTCTCAAATAATAAGGAGGTTCCGAGATTTTACTTTTCATTATCTAATCGATTCGTATCAAGCCATGAAAGGCAATGCCAACATTTAAAATTCTTCGGCAACAATATATATATCATGCGCAAATTATGCCGAGGCTACGACCCGATCCAACAGAAATAAACTGTGCACTTGCCGAGGGTCGACAACGCGCCTATAGATGCATCTATTTAATCTGCCGAGGTGTTCGGCCCGTTCCAAACTATAACACACAGACAGTTAATCAAGAAGTCCACACGCGGTAATTATCCAATGAAAACAAATCCTCTTTAACCATTTAAGAAAAATGAAGTTTTATTTGTTTAAAAATTCATTTACTAATTCGATGTGATTTAAGATATTCAAGCTATCAATAAGTTCGTAAATAATCCAAGTATAGCATGCTTTTGGGTCCTAACTACCCGGACAATAGCATAATAGAAGCTACGCACGAACTCTCATCACCTCGCACATACGTAGCCCCCACAAATAGGAGCACATAATCAATTATTTCACCTATTGGGACAATTCCCTCTTACAAGGTTAGAAAGGAGACTCACCTCGCTCCGAAGATCCATAACCGGCATTTCACGCCCTTCCGAATAATCTAATTGATGCACCACGCTCCAAAACTAACCAACGGTTAAGCAAATCTATTAATATATGCTCAAATATTTATCACAATTTAATTTATAGCAATTCCTAACTCCGATCGAAAAGTTGACCAAAATATTACCCATGACCTTAGGAACTTAAATATATAATTTTCACTAAATTCCATACTCAATAGTGTGGTTAAATTCCAAGAATATAATTTCTAGGTTTTCCCTCAAAACCCCAAGTTTTCTTATACACAATTCATGCTTAAATCCACACATAATTGATGTATTTAACTCAAAAATAGGTGGGGATAACTTACCTTATCATTGATGACAAAAATCCCCTCTTGAAGCTCCCCAAAATCGCCCATGCCAAGTGAAAATTAGAGAAGGATGGCCAAAATCCGATTTTAAAATAACCTTTTGCCTCCAGCTATTTCCGCAGGTGCGGTTCCGCAGGTGTGGTTGAAACGTCGCATCTGCAGTCTCCCCTGGGCCTCCCCATTATCGCTTCTGCGCCGTGCCACCCGCAAATGCAGTCCCACTTTTGTGGAACTCTGACCGCATCTGCGGTCCTCTCCAAGATGCCCCTTCTGTTTTTGCGATTACCTCTCCGCAAATGCGGTTCCGCTTCTGCGGAACCTTGACCGCTTCTGCGGTCCTCATGCCTTTGACCAAAATCTGCACCTGCGCCTTCCTAGCCACTTCTGCAGCTCCGCACCTGGGGCCCCTCTTTTGCAGGTGCGATTATGACAGCAACCAGCAATCCTTAACCTTCCAAAAATCCCATTTTCGATCTGTTAACCACCCGGAATCCACTCGTGGCCCCCGAACCCCAACCAATCATACCAACAAGTCCCAAAACACATTACGGACTTGATCGATGCCTCAAATTACATCAAACAATGCTAAAATCATGAATCGAATTCCAATCCAAGCTTTATGAACTTTGAAATTTCCAACTTCTATTTCCGACGTTTAAACCTATCAAATCACGTCCGATTGACCTCAAATTTTGTGCACAAGTCATATTCGACATTACAGACCAACTCCAGCTTTTGGAATCAGATTCTGACCCTGATGTCAAAAAGTCCACCTCCGGTCAAACTTCTCAAAAGCCTTCAAATTTTTATCTTTAGCGAAATGGCTCCAAAAGGACCTACAGACCTCCGAATTCACTTCTGATCACGCCCCCAACTCCAGAATCACCATACGAAGCTATTCTCAGACTCGAAATCCCAAATGGACATTGATAACACTAAAATGCACTTCAATCCAAACTCAAGAAATTTCTTCCAAAATGCTCACTTCCACAATAGGCGCCAAAATGCTCCCGAGTACGCCCAAGTCTAAAATCATCATACAAACCTACTAGAACCTTCATCTCCTGATTCCGAGGTCATTTACTCAAAATTCCAATCCTAGTTCATTTTTTCAACTTTAAGCTTCCGAGATAAGAATTCTCTTTCCAAATCAACTCTGAGCTTCTCGAAATTTAATTCCGACCATGCGTACAGGTTATAATACCTGAAATGAAGCTGTTCATAGCCTCAGACTGCTGAATGGGGCGCTAGGAGTCACAACGACCGATCGGGTCGTTATAGGGGTAGTGGTCAACTTAAGCTTGAGAAGCTCAAATGCTTGCATACATCTCTCATAGAACACAAACTTGGCATATTTTTCTAGTAGCTTGCACAAGTGGTTTACCACCTTTGAAAAATCCTTTATAAACCTCTGGTAAAACCCCGCGTGCCCAAGAAAACTCCTCACCCCTTTGACAGAAGTGGGGGGTGGAAGCCTTGAAATTACCTCTATCTTGGCATTGTCAACTTCAATTCCATGTTTTGAAATTTTGTGTCCCAACACTATGCCCTCTTCAACCATGAAGTGGAATTTTTCCCAATTAAGAATGAGATTTTGTCTTCACATCGGGCCAAGACTCTATCCAAATTTCCAAAACACTCTTCAAATGAATCACCAACCACACTAAAATTATCCATATAGATCTCCAAAATATATTCTACCATATCAGTGAAAATAGCGATCATGCATCGTTGGAATGTCTCCGGAGCATTGCATAACCCGAACGGCATCCGAGAGAAAGAAAAGGTGTCGTATGGACAGGTAAATGTGGTCCTCTCTTGGTCCTACAGAGCGATTAAGTTTTGATTATATCCCGAGTATCCATCCAAAAAGAAATAAAAATCACGCCCCGCAAGATGATCCATCATTTAGGCAAGGAATTGCAATGGGAAGTGATCCTTTGGGGTCACCTTGTTTAGCTTCCGGTAGTCCATACATACCCTCCATCCGGTAACGGTATGAGTGGGAATAAGTTCATTTTTATCATTTGTCACCACAGTCATCCCACCCTTCTTCGGTACACATTGCATTAGAGAAGTCCATGAGCTATCGGAGATAGGGTACACAACCCCGACATCCAACCATTTTATCACTTCTTTCTTCACCACCTCTTGTATTGCCTCGTTCAATCTTCTTTGATGCTCCAAGGAGGGTTTTGCATCATCCTCCAAAATGATTTTGTGCATGCAAAATGCGGGGCTTATTCCTCGAATGTCGGTCAATGTTCACCCAATTGCTTTCTTCCTCCTTTTGAGAACTGCCAAAGTGGCATCTACCTGCAAGTTAGTAAGGCACGAGGAAAGAATAATGGGTAAATTAGAACAAGGGCCCAAAATCTCATACCTGAGGTGTGGAGGCAATGGCTCCATCTCCAACACCGGTGGTTCCTCTATTGATGGCTTAGTTGAAGGTGTCTTTCAATTTTCGAGGTCCAAGGATAGCCTTCTCGGCTTATAAGAATAAGACCCCATCGTCATCTACCTCTAGATTTAGAAGCATGACCTCAAGGGGATCCTCCACGTTAATCATAGAACTTGTGTCATCCACAATTGCAGCTGTCATAATGTCCACAAATGAGCACACCTCGGTGCTATTGGGTTGCTTCATGTATTTGCAAACATGGAAGACGACCTTCTCATCCCCCACTCGGAAAGTTAGCTCACCCGCTTCAACATCAACCAATGACTTCCCCGTTGCAAGGAAAGATCTCACTAGAATAATTAGGACTTCAAAGTCCACTTCACAATCCAAAATGACAAAATCAGCCGGCAATATAAACTTGTCCACCCGGACAAGCATATCATCAATTATGACCAAAGGTCACTTAATCGATCGATTCTCCATTTGAAGTCTCATTAAGGTCGGCCTATGTTGCCCAATTCCCAAAATCTTGAAGATCGAATAAGGCATCAAATTTATGCTAGTCCCTAAATCACAAAGGGCCTTGGAAAAATCTACACTTCCAATAGTGCAAGGGATAGAAAAAGCTCAGGGGTCTTTAAGTTTTGGGGACATAGAATGTACGATAACACTGACTTGATGAGTCATTTTTATTGTTTCACAATCCATCGACCACTTCTTCGTCACCAAATCCTTCATAAACTTGGCATATCCCGGCATTTGTTCAAGTGCCTCCACCAAAGGCACATTGATTGTAAGGCTTTTCATTATGTCAACGAAATTTTTGAATTGGTTGTCACTCTTTTGCTTTGATAACCGTTGAGGATAAGGCGGGGGTGGACTAGGCAAAGTTGCCTTGGCTTTGGGCACCATCGGCTCGGGCATGTCAATCATGTGTTCCCTAGACGGGTTCACGGCATCTTGAGTTTCCACCTCGGCCTCATTAATGTCACTACTACTCCAAGAATTTGATCTAGAAATTGTGGACTAGAAAGGTAGTGAAAACCAAGTGGAATATCATTTTTCCCGCTTGGAAGAGGAAGGAAGGCCATGTGATGGCCTAGAGATCAATGATACATTTCCCAATGAGCAACTACTTTCTGTGTCGATGTATGATATGCCATGGTTTGCGGACATTGCTAATTTCGTAGTGACTGGCATCATCCCGTGTGAGCTCTCTTCTAACCAAAGGAAGAACCTCAAACGGGATAGTCTAGACTTTTATTGGGACGAGCCATACTTGTTCCGGATTTGCACTGACAGAGTGATCTGGAGGTGTGTACCTGAGGAGGAGCAATTTAGCATCCTAGAGGCTTGTCATTCCTCCCCCTATGGTGGCCATCATGGAGGGGCGAGGACGGCTTTGAAAGATTTGAGTTGTGGTTTTATTGTCCAACCTTGTTCAAAGATATAAGTGATCTAGTAAGAAGGTGTGATCAATGTCAATGAGCGGGTGGGATTTCCAAGAAAGATGAGATGCCTCTAAACACCATTATTGAAGTTGATATCTTTGATGTATGTGGTATCGATTTTATAGGCCCTTTTGTAAGCTCGTGTGGAAATACTTACATTCTTGAAGCGGTTGATTATATGTCAAAATGGGTTGTGTCTATGGCCTTGCCCAACAATGAAGCTTGGAGTGTGGTGGCATTTCTGAATAAGAGCTTCACAAGGTTTGGTACACCTTGGGCAATTATTAGTGATGGAGGATCGCATTTTTGTAATAGAGCTTTTGATGCCTTGCTTTCCAAGTATGGTGTCAATCACAAGGTATCTACGCCCTATCATCCTCAAGAAAGTGGCCAGGTTGAAGTGTTTACAGGGAAATCAAGAGCATTTTGCCCAAAACTGTCAATGCCAATAGGACCGATTGGTCTAAAAAGTTAGATGATGCTTGTGAGCACGTGATTTTTACCTTAAGCAAATTATTCCAAAAATGTCAAACAAAATAACTGGGACAATTTTAAGAATTTTGTTGCATTCTTTGTGTTAGTTGGTCACATGATAAATCATATTAAAAATACAAAAATATGCATATGCATTAAGATTCTTAGTTTTTACTTTTTTTTTTTTTAGTATTAATGCATTTTGAAAAAAAACAAATGGAAGAAAAATCGGAAAAAATAGTTCATTTTAGCTTTTTATTGTTTTAATTGAAAATTACTACAAAATGGTTATTAAATAATTTTTAGAGTTTAATTAGAATAATTGTTAAGTTTAATTTCAATTTTATAAAATCAAAAAAATATAAAATATACATATATATATAATGTATTGGGTCAAAACACCTCTAAAGCCCAAAAATTCAAAGGCAAAATTAACCCAAATCCACACCCAACCCAAAACTCCACCCGGCCCACCCTAGCCTAGGTATTATCGGAAGCCTTAGAAAGAGACACGGTATTTCCGTGTCTCTATTAACCTTCTCTATCATCCTCACTATGAAGAAAGCCTGAAGGCTATTTGAAGGGAGGATTCCAGAGGAATTGGGGAGATTTTGGAATGAAGTTTTAGAGAGATAAAAAAAAAGATACAGAGAGGACGGTGCATTGAGCTCCTCTCTCACCCATTTGGTCTTCTTCTTTTCCATTCCCATGTTGGTTATCACACACACTCTCTCACAATTTACATACGCCAAAACACCCTTCTTCTTCTTCACATTCTCATTAGCTTAAGCACCCACATACGCATTTAGACTCATAGAAAGCAACCTTGAATTTTGAATTTCATATTCTAGATCTGTAACACAATAAGCTTCAAAATCAGAACAAAAACCAAAAGAAAACAGGGTATTTAAAAAGGGGTTTCTAATTTCTGCTGTGTCGCTTTGAGAATTTCTGGGATTCTGAGGTGTTTTTGGATCAGAACTGAAGCTGTGCTTGTTGGTTCTGAATTTACTGAGTTCCGATTCATTAGTTTCGGATTTATTCGGCTTTCTTCTTTTCTAAAAAACTCAAACCTTGCGCGGCGAGGTATGTACTCCATAAAAATTGTTCTCATATATTTTTTGTATGAAGTTATTGTTATTGTTTAGCTTATTTGTGAAGGAATGGTTTAGGATTGGTACTAAGCTGTGTAAGGAGTCAATTGTGGTTGTTTTCGCACTACTTTTTTTTTTCTCTTTACTATGGATGCTGATTTTGATGCATTTGTTGTTGGAACTATAATCACTTGGTTGCTTACTGATTATATTTTAAATATGGCTAGCTTCTGCTTTTATTCCGATTGTTTCTACAACTAGACTTTCACAAAACTTTTTTCCATTGTTTTGGCTCTGTGGATTTTGTCTTGTTATTCTTTGAGTTGATCTTTATTAATTTTACCAAGTCTTCTGTTGAGTTTATTTCCAAATGGACGTTCAAGAGGATATGTGTGATTTTGTGCTCAATTATCTTTCGTAGTTTTCCATTTTTAAATTTATTGTCATGATATATCTTTAAAATCCAAATAACTTCCATAAAGAAAAAAAATTGAACTATCAAATAGACTAGAGTAATGATGTGTGTTAATAATCACGTGTACCCTGGTGGTGACGTGGTTAAAAACGCGTTTTCACGACATCGTAATTCTTAAATAAACCAATAATAATTAAAAATGGCCTAAAATTTGGAGATGAGCCTCGTTGAACCCAGAAT
>MU676627.1:9264-59554 GCA_026770625.1 Nicotiana glauca
CCCCCTACACATTTATATTTGGGACTGCGGGTTCGATTCCCGTGAGATCCCCCTACATAGTTATATGGAACTACGGGAATTCACCCGGTATATTCCCACAATACTGGGTATTTATATTTGGGACTACGGGTTAGATTTTTGGGAAATCCCCTGTACATTGATAATTGGACTACGGGACGATATCCCGGGAGATCCACTGGACAGATGATAGTTGGACTATGGGACGATATCCTGGGAGATCCACTAGACAGATGATAGATGGACTACCGGATGGTATCCCAGGAGATCCACTGGACAGATGATAGTCGGACTACGGGACGGTATCCTGGGAGATCCACTGGGCAGATGAAATGAAAATGGGATTCAGGACGGTATCCTAGAGATCCCCGGTTGGTATTATTGGTACTGAATTGTATTTACTCCAGTGTTTACATTGTATTTGCATTGTTCTGTGAACTTGTTGCTGTTCTCTTTACACTGTGCTATATTACTAATGTTTGCACTTACTTATACTACTCATTTCCACACTATTGGATTATAGCTTGTATTTTACCTCAGTAGGACCCTGACCTTCCTCGTCACTACCCAACCGAGGTTAGGCTTGGCACTTACTGAGTACCGTTGTAGTGTACTCATGCCCTTTCTGTGCATGTTTTTCATGTGCAGATCCAGGTACTTCTATTCAGTCCTATCACCCCCGAGGCGAGGCGATTGCTCTAGTGAGTTCGAGGTATATTTTCCGCGTCCGCAGACCAAGGAGTCTCTTTCTATTCCTGTGTTTAGCATTTGGTCCTTTTGTACTTTTGTTCTTGTTAGACATTCTGGGGATTAAAGCTATGTAGTACTTTCTTAGCTTGTGGATCCATGAGTTTCCGGGTTTTGGGGATAGTGTATCAGAATTTGAAGTTGTGTTTATATGCCAAGGGGCATTTACATATTGCTCCATTTAGTTATTTTGACTTTTGTCTATTTAATTCTGCAAGTTTATATTATTTTTCGCATTATTAGGCATACCTAGTCATAGGGACTAGGTGCCATCACGATAGTTCATGGAGGGTGAACTAGGGTCGTGACAAGTTGGTATCAGAGCTCTAGGTTCATAGGAGTCGTGAATCACAAGCCAGTTTATTAGAGTCTCGCTGATCGGTACAAAGACGTATGTACTTATATACGAGAGGCTACGTAACCATTAGGAAAATTCCACTTCATTTCATTCCTTATCGTTCGACATTTATTCAGTTTGGGGCTTATATCATATGTTCTTTTGCATCCACTCGTGTATTGAAATTTGTGCACTCGGTATCAATTATACGCCAACGGTTCGTGATGCTATAGAAGGGTTATAAGGGAGCCAAGAAAGTGCTCAACCATTGTTATCGCGTACCATCCATTTTGATAATGCAGGAGTATTGAGAGATCATGCAGTTGTGCACATGGGGGTGCAATAGGTTCCGACATCTGGTTGATAAGTACGGTTTTAAGAAGGATCACTTAATTACCTAATCATCGCGATAATGGTAGAGTCACGAGGTCGATGTAGATCTGAAGATAGTTTGTGGTAATAGAGACTATGTGGTTCATATGAGGTGTCTTATGATGGTGACATACGAGCGATAAACTTTAGTATTGTGGAGTATCTGTATGTATCTTATGGCTTTGCACCAAGTGAAGGGAGTCCACCATCAAAGATCAAATTGTGGGTCATGTGTCATATCAAATTTGGTCTGAGATATATTTATGTGGTATTCAAAAGCTCTATGAACCTTGTATATGAGTAAGAGCTGAGATTTGTATGGGATGATGTTAGGACTTTCGATTTTCCTATGTCCATACTAATTCTACATTTCAGTATCAGCAGGGAAGTGGAAACAATTTCGGAATACTCGTAGTGCTCCAGTTAATCAGGGCACTCTCATCGGACAGTCATCTTTTAATGCACCACTAGCATGGGATTCCTTCAATGGTTATTCTAGTTATCCGGTAAAGACTCAGCATGAGCAGCCGGACTGCAAATGGGTTGTTATGAATGTGATGATACTAGAAACATCATGAGAAATTGTCCCAGACTTGGGAAAAATCTATTTCATCAGAACACTCGATCTACACACTCCATTATAGTTACTAATATACATACACTACAAGTTAGAGATGGAGGACGAGCGGGTAGATGGTGCCTAAAAGTTGGATGCCCGACCCATTGATATAATTACTATGGTGTGGCTGAGGCCACTACACCAGATGGTGTCGTTACATGTACAATTCCAAAAGGATATTTTTTTTCCTTAATTTGATATGGTTCTGAAAATTTAGGCAAGTCCTCTTAATATGATCCACTCATGAGTGAGCTTCGTAATTCTAAAATCTACTTATGTGAATACTCACGTTGGGCTACTATATGGAGATAGCTATTTCTATCATTATGTGTTGGTCACTAAGAATAGCTATCAGGCTAAAAGTGACTTTCTATTACTTACTACAATGGGTTTTGATGTGATTTCAGGATAATTAATTTCAATTGTCAATTATATGCCCTATCGATATGAGGGTTCATTATATGTTGTGATTTTGTTTCACAGAAATTATATAAAAGAAGAAAGAAAGGAAATGAAAATTTTCAGTTGGTACAATATGCAAATACATGTGATTCAGAGTTGGGGATGAGATCCTCACATTTTTATATAATGTGAAAATTTTAAACCGGGCTACAAGCTGTGGTGGATGTTATATAAAGACGAGGTCCTGGTGGTGAAAAGTTTGTGTTTAAAATTCTCCCTTTATGAAATTAAAAATTTTGTACTATATTTTAAATGGGAGTCATGCCTATTAGGCTTATTTGACAATTCTTGTATATTTTCTGTTCATATTCAGCCATTTTTGTATTGTAAACGTTGAGCTTTAGCCTATGATATGGGCTCCCAAGTGGCGATAAATGTGACTCGTTAATTCGAGTAAGTAACTATGAGGTCTACATGGCTCGTTGTGAGTAAAGTGCAGATTTGAAATAATATGTTTGTTAACATAAGGCTAATTGGCAATGTTGTGATTTATGAACAACTATTATGGCCAGAGGCGTGGTTTTGGGCATACATATGATGTGTTTCATGTCCAGATATCATTATGATAATGCGATACTTGTAATGTTGATATTCATGTTACTGATATATACATTGTTGTGTTTCATTGGGTTGTGGATGTGTTGTTAGGAGTTATTTTGGTGTTACCCTGGTAGGTGCATAGGCCTAATTACAAGGGAGGCTCTGCCGAAATTTTTGAAAAATTTGGGAGTTGGGAAAATATTGAGACAATAAGATGTGCGAAGAAAGAGATAATCTACGTTGTGTATTTGAGGATGGATGACCCTAAGTGGGAGAGAATGTAACATCCCGGAGAAATAATTTCTAAGTATTTAAGTGCTATTAAAAGATGCAGTGTGTTGAAATAAGACTAATGCAGTGTGATGATGTGGAATTCGGGTTCTATGACGAATGTTAGATGTTGAAGTTTGGGTCCTGTCCTAAGGTAATGGACTAAGGATCAGGTGACACCTTCAGTTAAATCAAGGGATCAGTTATAGGAATTGCTTGATATTGGTTTTATTCGACCCAGTGTATCACCTTGGAGTGCTCCTTTTATGTTTGTGAAGAAAAAGGATGGTCTTATGTGTATGTGTATTGATTATCTCCATTTTACCAAGGCTACAGTGAAGAATCGTTATCCTTTTCCTCGTATTGATGATCTGTTTGACCAACTTCGGGACGGACGGGTGTTTTCTAAAATTGACTTGTGCTCAGGTTACCATCAGTTGAAGGTTCGGGAGCCAGATATCCTGAAGACTACCTTCACGACTCGATATGATCATTACGAGTTCTTGTTATATTATTTGGGCTGACCAATGCCCCAACAACTTTTATGCATTTGATGCATAGTGTATTTCGGCCATATCTTGACTCTTTTGTCATTGTCTTTATTAATGACATTCTGGTGTATTCCCAGAGTCGGGAAGATCATGATCAGCATATGAGAACAATGCTTCAGACTCTGAGAGAAAATAAATTATATGCAAAGTTTTTAAAAGGTGAGTTCTGGTTGTATTCCGTGGCATTCTTAGGCCACGTGGTATCAGTGATCGTATTTGGGTGGATCCGAAGAAGATAGAGGTAGTGCAGAGTCGGCCCAGACCATCCTCAGCTACAGAGATCCATAGTTTCCTTGGCTTGGCAGGTTATTACCGTCATTTTGTAGAGGGGTTTTCATCGGTTGCAGCCCCTATGACCAGACTAACCTAGAAGGGTGCTCCGTTCCAGTGGACGGAAGAGTGTGAGGCGAGCTTTCAGAAGCTCAAGACAGCTTTCATTACAGCCCCAGTATTGATATTCCCTACAGGTTTAGGGTTTTATACAGTTTATTGTGATGCTTCGAGGGTTGGCCTTGGAGCGGTGTTGATGTAGGATGGTAGGGTGATTGCCTACGCGTCCAAACAGTTAAAGATTCATGAAAAGACTTACCTTGTCCACAACCTTAAGTTAGCTGCCATTGTTCACGCCCTGAAGATTTGGCGCCATCATTTATACAATGTGCCTTGTGAAATTTATACTGATCTCCGGAGTTTGCAGCACTTGTTCAAGCAAAAGGATCAGAATTTACGCCAAAGGAGGTGGTTGGAGTTGCGAAAGGATTATGACATCACTATTCTGTATCACCCGGGTAAAGGCAATATAGTGGCCGATGCTTTGAGTCGCAGGGCAGAGAGTTTGGGAAGTTTGGCTCATCTACTAGCATCAGAGAGTCCTATGGCGATGGTTGTTCAGGCCTTAGCCAACCAGTTTGTGAGGTTGGATATTTCAGAGCCTAGTCGGGTTTGTAACTTGGTGCCTCAACTGTGAGCAGGTTAATTATGAGCACCAGAGACCCGGTGGGTTGGTTCGAGCCAGTGAGGCTAGAGTACTAGCACAGACTTGGTTCAGGATGCTTTAGAGAAGGTTAAGGTGATTCAGGATAGGATCCGTATAGCCCAGTCCAGACAGAAGAGTTATGCGGACCGGAAGGTTCGAGATGTTTCCTAAATGGTTGGAGAGCGGGTTCTGCTTCAGGTTTCTCCTACGAAAGGCATTGTGAAATATGGGAAGAAACGGAAGTTGAGTCCAAGATTTATTGGCCCTTTTGATATATTGAGGTGAGTTGGGGAGGTTGCTTATGAGCTTGCCTTACCTCCCATCTTGGCAGGAGTTCATCCGGTATTCGATGTTTCAATGCTCCGGAGGTATCACGGTGACCCATCGCACGTGCTGGATTTCAGTTCAGTCCAGCTGGACAAGGAACTATCTTATGTTGAGGAGCCAGTAGCAATATTGGACAGGCAGGTTAGAAAGATGAGGTCAAAGAACATTGCATCAGTGAAGGTTTAATGGCGGGGTCAGCCTGTTGAGGAGGCAACCTGGGAGGTTGAGCAGGATATGCGCAGCCGTTACTCTCATCTTTTCACTACTTCAGGCATGTCCTTATACTCGTTCGAGGATGAACGAATGTTTAAGTGTGGGAGGATGTAACGACCCGGCCGATCATTTTTGGAATTTACTCCCCGATCCCCAATTAACCGCTTTCACCAAGTTTATTTCTGCTATTTTGATTTACCAGGATGTTCGGTTTTTAATTTCTGAGAGTTTTTGGACACTTAGTCCCTAAATGAGAGCTTAATTCTTAGAAATTTGACCATAGTTAGAACAATGTGAAGACGGTATCGGAATGGAAATCTGATGGTTCCGTTAGCTCTGTTAGGTGATTTCGAGCTTAAGGGGTGTGATCGGATTGTGTTTTGAAGACCCATAGCTAATTTAGGCTTGAAAGGCTGAAAGATGAATTTTTAAAGTTTCCATTTTGATAGAGAGATTTTTATCCGAGGGCCTATTTGTGCAAAGTTTTAGACCATTCAGACGAGGTTTGATAGAATTTTTGATCGAAAGCGTATTTTGAGAAAATTTGGAGTTCGTAGTCCTAAATCCTTGGTTAATTCGAGGTTTCGATGTTTTTTTAGATGTTTTATGGATTGGTACAAGTTTGGATAGTAGTTTGTGACTTGTTGGTGTCTTTGGTTGAGGTCCCGGGGGCCTCGGAATGATTTCGGATGGTTGACAGAAAGATTTTGGGATTAAAATTGTAGCTTCAGCTGCTGGTTCTGTCATAACCGCACTTGCGGTTTGGGTTCCACAGGTGCGGCGCCGCAGAAGTGTCTAAGGTGCCACAGAAGCGGATTTTTAGCCATTTTCTCAGGAACCGCTGATGCGGTATATTTTCCGCAGAAGCAGTACCGCATATGCAACATTAGGGCCGCATATGCAGATTTTGACCATTTTCTCAGAAACCGTAGATGTGGTATATTTTCCGCAGAAGCGGGATCGCAGATGTGGTATATTTTCTGTAGAAGCGGTACCGCAGATGCGACATTTTCTCTGTAGATGCAAAAATTGCTGGACAAAATATTTTAAGTTCCCATTTTCCATTTTTACCAATGTGGAGCTCGAGGAGAGGTGATTTTTGGGAGATTTTTGAGAGAAACAACGGGGTAAGTGTTCTTAATTTAATTTTGGTTAGATTACTCGAATCTATTACTAATTTTGGCATTAAATTTGTGAATTTAGTTGGAAGAGTTTCAAAACCCTCTCGGATAGAATCGAGGATTTGAGGGTCGAAATGTTATGGAATTTGGATAATTTGTGAATGGTTAGACTCGTGAGAATATGAGGTTTCTGGAAATTTAAATTTTACCCGATTCTGAGACGTGAGCCCGAGGGGCATTTTGGTCATTTTACATAATTTCGCGTTTTAGCTTAGAATTTAATTGTAGAATCCATTACGTGAAGTGTTATTTATAATATTCAATTTAATTGAATAGATTTGGGCCATTTGGAGTCGGATACTCGTGGCAAAAGCGTGATATCAGGTTGACTTGCACATGTTTGACGTAAGTGGCTTGTATAACCTTGTGTGAGGGACACTCCCCCTAGGATCGATATTTTGTTAACTGAAATGCCTTGTATGTGAGGTGACGAGCGCAGACTTGTGCTAATTGTTGAAAATCCTATTTTCATTATCCTTAAATTGTATTTTCCTCTCTTGTTTGTACTACTTGGAATTTAAGTCTGCTGTTAATTTATGGAAGCATGTCTAATTGACTTAATTGACTTACTTTCTCAACATGCCTTATTTTGATTCTGTGCAGCATGCTAGGCTAGACTATTTGTTTGCCTTATTGTGAAGTAGCTATTTTTCTGAGTATATCTCTGATTTTGTTGCGTATTTACATTGGGACTACGGGTTTGATTCCCGAGAGCTCCTCCCCTTATTTTTTTACTTTGGGACTATGGTTAGATTCGATCCCCCTACATATTTATATTATGGACTACGGGTTCGATTTCGGGGAGATCCCCCTGTAAAGTTATATAGAACTACGGGAATGCACCCGGTAGATTCCCGCAGTACTGGGTATTTATATTTGGGACTACGGGTTAGATTCCCAGGAGATCCCCTGTACATTGATAGTTGGACTATGGGACGGTATCCAAGGAGATCCACCATACAGATGATAGTTGGACCACAGGACGGTATCCTGGGAGATCCACCGGACAGATGATAGTTGGACTACGGGACGGTATCCCGGGAGATCCACTGGATAGATGATTGTTGGACTACGGGACAGTATCTCGGGAGATCCACCGGACAGATGAAACAAAAATGGGACTCAGGACGGTATCTTGGAGATCCCTAGTTGGTATTATTGGTACTGAATTATATTTCCTCCAGTGTTTACATTGTATTTGCGTTATTCTGTGAACTTGTTGTTGTTCTCTTTACATTGTGCTATATTACTGATGTTCGCACTTACTTATGCTGCTCATTTCCACGCTATTGGATTATATCTTGTATTTTACCTCAGTATGGCCCTGACCTTCATTGTCACTATCTAACTGAGGTTAGACTTGGCACTTAATGTGTACCGTTGTGGCATAGTCATGCCCTTTCAGTGCATGTTTTTCATGTGCAGATCCAGGTACTTCTATTCAGTCCTATCGCCCATGAGGCGAGGCGATTGCTCTTGTGACTTCGAGGTATATCTATCGCGTCCGCAGACCAAAGAGTCTCTTTTTATTCTTGTGTTTAGTATTTGGTCCTTCTGTACTTCTGTTCTTGTTAGACATTCTATAGATTAAAGATATGTAGTACTTTCTTAGCTTGTGGATCCATGAGTTTCCGGGTTTTGGGGATAGTGTATCAGAATTTGAAGTTGTGTTTATATGCCAATCGACATTTACATATTGTTCCATTCAGTTATTTTGACTTTTTTCTATTTAATTCTGCTAGTTTAGATTATTTTCCGCATTGTTAGGCTTACCCAGTCATAGGGACTAGGTGACGTCACGATAGTACACGAATGGCGAACTGGGGTCATGGCAGAATGTAACGACCCGACCGATCGTTTTGAGCATTTGCAATTCGCTCGAATGTTTGGGGGTACGAGTAGCTCTATATGATGTATTCATACTTGTGTGCAAAATTTTAGTTCGTTCCAAGTTGATTTGATATGTTTCGGCGCGAGTTTTTGAAGTCGCAAGTTCAAAAGTTCATTAAGTTTGATTTGAGGCACGTTATCGTTTCAATGTTGTTATGCATGATTTGAGGCCTCGCGTTGGTCTGTGTTATGTCATAGGACTTGTTGGTATGTTTGTATGGAGTCCCGTGGGGTCCGGGTGAGTTTTGGATAGGTTTGGGCTGTGTTGCGCTCGTTTTTCTTATGTTTTGACATCATTTCTTCAAGCATAAATTGTATCACATTAAGCAAATGAGCTCCGATTTCTGTTTTGATTGAAGCATCAATCCGTATCGTAATTGCGGATCCATAACAAAAAGAATCGTCGAATTTAGATATGGTATGAGGAATTTATGGTCATTTTACTAAGAATTGGGTTGCTAGATTTCTTTCAGATTAATTACGAAGTTGCCACTGAATTCGTATTTAAAAATCTGCACTCTTTGCAAATATTAAAACCAACATATCTCCCTCATTATAAGGTCAAATGGAGTGATTCAAAAGCCTAACTCCGTTGGAGGCATAAAAGTGAGTTTCAAGATCGTTTGGCATGAGAAACGTGATAAAATAGTTGGCAGAAATATATATAAAACAAGAGTTTGTTCATTTGGTCATATTTTGAGTTGGGGAACTCGGATTTCGGCGATTTTGGAGGCAATTTTTACCACATGGATTGGGGTAAGTGTTCGCTACTCGATTTTGTTTATAATTTATGAATTTATCTTTGTTTTGGGATTTTATTGATAATTTCAAAGTAAAATTTGGGGGGGTTTTCCTAAAGTAAATTTTTAAGTTTTAAATATCTATTTGGAGTCGGATTGAGTGAATTAGTATGGTTAGACTCATAATTGAATGGGTTGTTGGATTTTGTAAGTTTTGTCGGGTTTCGAGGTCTGGGCCCGGGTTAGGCTTTTAAACCGATTTTGTGATTTTAATTAAAGGTTCGACCTTTTTCAATTGGTATTGATTCCTTTAGAATTATTTCATGTATTTGAGTTGTTTTTGGTTAGTTTCGAGCCGTTCGAAGGTCGGAACGCACGAGATAGCATTTCTGGTCCATTGCTTAGCTTGCTCGGAATTGGAATTGGCTTATTCGAGGTAAGTAACTCTTCTAAACTTGGTGCTGAGGTTATGAAACCCATAATTACGTGTTATGTGATTGGTTTTGAGGTGACACATATGCTAGGTGATAGGCATGTGGGCTTGTACCCGGTGAATTGTGACTCTGTTGTTTTCCATGGCATTGCATAGTGGCCATATCTTGTTGATATCCGTGTTTTCACAATGTGATAAAGTAATTGAGTTGTTAATCATACTAGATTGTAACGATCCGGCTGGTCATTTTTAGAACGTATGCCCCGATCCCCTATTAACTTCTTTCCCCGTATTTATTTATGCTATTTTGAATTGTTGGGATGTTCAACTTTAAGTTTCGGAGAGTTTTTGGGACACTTAGTCCCTAAATGATAGCTTAAGTTTTGGAAATTTGACTGTAGTCGGAACAGTGTGAAGACGACCTCAGAATGGGATTTTGATGGTTCCGTTAGCTCTGTTGCGTGATTTCGGGCTTAGGGGCGAGATCAAATTGTGTTTTGGAGGTCCGTAGCTAAATTAGGCTTGAAATGCAAAAAGATGGATTTTTGAAGTTTCCAGTTCGATAGTGAGATTTTGATCCGAGGGTCGGAATGGAATTCTAGAAGTTGAAGTAGCTCTGTAGTGTTGAATGTGACGTATGTGGAAAATTTCAGGTCATTCGGACAAGGTTTGATAGACCTTTTGATCAAAAGCGTATTCCAAGAAATTTGGAGTTCTTAGGCTTGAATCCATGGTTAATTTGACGTTTCTATGTTGTTTTAGGTGTTTTAAGGATTGGTACAAGTTTGGATAATGGTATTAGACTTGTTGGTGCCTTTGGTTGAGGTCCCGGGGGCCTCAAGATAATTTCGAATGGTTGACGAGAGGTTCTGGAATGGTTTGAAGAAGCTGAAGTTGCTGATACCGCAAGTGTGTCGCCGCAGAAGCGGCTCAGTGACCGCAAAAGCGGGAATGGGGAAATTCAGCAGGAATGCAGAAGCGGTGGAATTTTCGTAGGAGCGGTACCACATCTGCGGAAGAGGAGTCGCAGATGCGGAATCTGGGCCTTAAGTGAAAAGCCGCAGATGCGACCATTGTTCCGCAAATGCGAGACCGCAGAAGCGGTCCCAGCGCCGCAGATGCGGAAATAGCTGGGCATAATGTTTTAAAATTTTGTCTTGTCCTCGATTTTGGGGTTTATTTCCATCATTTTAATCGTTTTTGGAGCTCTTTGAAGGGGATTGAAGAGGGAATCACTTGGAGGTAAGATTCTTGGTCTTAAAACTCATTTCTAATATGAAATATACCTAGTAAATCATGGAATCTAGGCCTAAAAATTGAAGAATTAGGGCTTGAGATTAAGAGAGTTTAAAATAAGAATTTGAGGGGTCATTTGGACTCCGATTTCAGTGTCCTTGGTATGTACGAACTCGTGAGAAGATAAGGATTCTGTTGATATAATTTTTATCGAATTTCGAGATGTCTCCTAGATGGGCATTTTGGTCATTTTACCTAATTTCGCATGTTAGCTTAGAATTTAATTATAGAATGAGTTACTTGAAGTGTTATTTACATAATGAAATTTAATTGAATAGATTTAGGCCATTTGGAGTTGAATACTCGTGGCAAGAATGTGGTTTCAGGTTGATAATTGAGTCGGTTCGAGGTAAGTGGCTTGCCTAACCTTGTGTGGGAGAATTTCCCCTTAAGATTGATATTGTGATAATTGAAATGCCTTATACGTGAGGTGACGAGTGCGTGCTTGTGCTAATTGTTGGAAATTCGGTTTTCTATTAAAAATAGCCTTAAATTGTGTTCTTCCTTTCTTGCTTACACTATTTAGAAATTTAGCCTGCTGTTAGTCTAGAGAAGCATGACTAATTGACTAAATTGCTCTATTTGTCTTAACTGCCTTATTTGTATTACGTGAAGCATGCTAGGTTAGAATTATCTATTTTGCCATGGTATGAAGTTGAGCTTAATTGAGTAATTTCTTTTTGCTATTGTTGTGCCTTTTATTTTGGGGCTACGGGAAGGCATCCCGAGAGACCCCCCTGTACGTATTAATGATCGAGCTGAGGTACGGGATATCGAGAGATCCCTGGCACATATATTGAGGATATTAAGAGATCCTCGGGATACCAAGATATCCATGGCATATATTGAGGATACCAAGAGATCCTCAAGATACCAAGAGATCGCTGGCATATATTGAGGATACCAAGAGATCCTAGGGATACCAAGAGATCTCGGGTATATATTGAGGATACTAATAGATCCTCGGTTATCATCCTTGTGATTGTTTTGCCTCTATGCCAGTTGTAATTATCTTTATATATCATGCGATGCTTTTACTGCTGCACTTATTATACTACTCTTATCTGCACTGTTGAATTTTTTATTATTATTTAACCTTAGTAGGGCCCTGACGTTCCCCGTCATTACCTGACCGAGGTTAGGCTTGGCACTTATTGAGTACCGTTGTGGTGTACACATGCCCTACTTGTGGATGTTTTTCATGTGCAGGTCCAAGTACCTCTACTCAGACTTACCATCCTTGAGGCGAGGCAATTTTACGAACCCTTCGAGGTATATCTGCAGCTTCCGCAGACCAAGGGGTCTCTCTCAATTCTCTCTTGTAGTGATTAGTCCTTCTATCTTTACTATTGATGTAGACTTTCTAGATTTATAGCATTTTCCTATATTCATAGCTTGTGATTCATGGGTTTCCGGGTTTTGGGAACATGTATTAGTTTTGAGAGTTAACGGTGAGTATGCCGGCGGCACTCTTAAACGCTATTTATTTACTTTATCTCTGCTTTAATTTGTTTTTCTTTCGCAAATTTGGTTTATTTTCCGCATTTTAGGCTTACCTAGTCATAGAGACTAGGTGCCATCACGATGGTTCACGGAGGGCGAACTGGGGTCGTGACATAGATATCATGTTTAAGCTTTATCTCGATACTGTTGGGACCGATAATGGTCATTTTTTGCTATCATCCTATTGGTTTTCATTGATATTTCGCACTCAACCATCTTCACGCATTTAAATTATATCTCAGTCTCAGTTATTTTTCATCGGCACATCATATAAATCTTTCGGTTTAGTCTTCATGACATTGTGAGCCCATGAGTGAGACTGGAGAGATTGACGACTGAGTGACACCGAGAGCCTCATTATGAGTGACTATTATGGGATCAGGCTGCACACTACAACATGTTATATTGATTTATGTCTAGATCTGGCTTATGATAGCGCTTGGGCTGAATGAGCCCCTCCGGAGTGTATACACATCCCAATGAGCGTGGTTGATTATATTGAGGGATGGATCTTCCCCGGATATGGATCTTTTCCAAAGCATTTATATACCTAGAGATGGACTTCTCCGTGGGCCGGATTGGCCTTCCTTGGTACTCAGTGACTGATGGTCAGTGATGTATATATTCCGGAATAGTCTTCCTTGGGCCAAATGGGCCATATACTATACCGAGTGATTGATCATGATGAGTAGAAAGTGTGAGACATTTAGATTGAGTACTCTAAGAGTGTGAGTACATGATTCATCGATGAGATACATGGTATTGGCATGCACACATATTTACATGCATAAAGATTCATTTTTCCTCATGTTGTATGGTATCACATCATTCATTACTTTTATACGCATTGATATGTGGCATAGAGAGGTATTTCACACTTGTTATCTTGAAAGGAATGAAACATCTTATTTATTGTGAAAAGGATTTTTTTTGAAAAATTACAATTTTCAAACTATCTCATATTATATGTGATTTTGGTAAAGGATTTAAGTTTCACTTATATTATTGAAAAGTGAAACTATTTTTGGGAAACTGTGAAAAAGCTGAGCATTTTATCACTAAGTTACTTCCTCCTTTATATGTTCTACGTTGTTATGAGCTGTTGTTGGTTATTGGTGTTGAACCGGACCTATGTTCCAGCTCGTCCCTACTTTCAACCTAAGGTTAAGTTTGTTACTTACCAGTATATGGGGTCGCTTGTACTGATACTATACTTCTTTACAATGCGTGCAGATGTTGTCTGCTGTGTTTGATGGTTGCTAGACTTGAAGATGTACCTGCGTTCCGGTTGTAGCTGCCTCTTGTTCATGGTAGCCATAAATTTATAAAACTCTGTTCATGTACTTTTCAAACAGAAGATGTATTTACTATCGGTTTTGTAAATTCTATACTTAGAAGCTCATGATTTATACTAACCTGTCCTTGAAAAAGTGTATAAGATTCAGATAATTCTCTTGTTTGAACTAGCTTGTTAAATATTATGGGAATTGGATAGTATAATTGGCTTACCTAGCAGGTTGGGTTAGGTGCCATCACAACTAGTGGATTTTGGATCGTGACAAAATTTAAGCATGTTTAGTCTGAAGTTTTAGCAAATGAACCAAAAAGCTTCAGCATATTTAGACTGATATTTCGGATAAAACTTATGACAAAACTGTAGATTTTAACATGTGTTGGTATGAAGTTTTACCAAATGAACTAAATAACTTCAGCATGCATTAGCATGAAGTTTTAGCTTCAATGTGAAATAACTTTGTGTTATATTAGCATGAAGTTTTCGCTTCAGTGAAACAACTTCATGCTACATTAGCATGATATTTTAGCTTCAACGTGAAACAACTTCATGCTACATTAGCATGAAGTTTTAGCTTGTATTTTATTAGAATTTAAAACTTCTACATGAAAACATCATGTTGTATCCATCAAACAACTTCATGCAAGTGTGATTCTAAAGAAGAATCTGGTTCAAGTTTCTAGATTTTTTATAAAGATGCTGAGAGGAGAGGAGATGAGGAGATCTTTTTTCACGAATGAGATAGCAGATCACACGATTAATGCGTGATGCACGTTTTATATCTTTTGTCAGAAGTATAATTGTCATATTATAATGAATTTTTTGTCAGCTAACTATCAAATTAATAATTTTTAAAAATAGCGTACAGGTTTAAAGGTGGCACAAATATAGGGTATGACTGTAAATCCCCTTTAGGCATCTCTTTGGTTGTCCTTAACAAAGGAAGGGACGGCCCAAGTCAAGCAACTGCTTGAGGCCAACCCTATGGGGAGCCCAAAATTTCTTAATATTAAATAGATGTATATATTAATTTTTCTTTTAAAATATTCTAATATATTAAAAAGGTATAATTATCATAAAAAAGGAAAATATGTTTAGTTTATTCTAAAGATTTGAATAAAGTATTTTATTATTGTTGTAAGTTGTCTAATACAACTTCTAGTACCTACAGAAGTAAATTAGTTAATGATAGTAGTAGAGATTGAGAAATATAAGTGCCAAGTTTAAAGCTTATGAAACATCAAAATAGCATATTATTGATATGGGTGCATGTTTTAATTTAAAAATGAGATTTCACAAAAATAAAATAAGGGATGAAGATGTTCGAGAACAAATTAATGAAGATGGAGAGCACTGCAAAAAAATATTAAGTCTAATTAAAATAATTGTAGAATATGATCCAATCATGCAAGAACAATGTCTTTTGCATTACAGAGTAGATATTTTAACAACTCTAATACCAATACTGAGTATATTTAAAAAATATTAAAATATGAATGATACGAGTGAAAAAGATCTTTTTGAAGTTATTATAAATAAGATGATTATATTGGACTTGATGTTGATAATTTAAGAGGACAATGATATAATAATGGATCCAATATAAAGTGAAAACACCAAGGAGTACCAAAAGGCAAGGCTCGACATAAATACTAGATCATATTATACACCATGTGATTGTCATAATCTAACTTTTATATTTTTTGATACGACTAATTCTTGTACAAAAGGTCTACTATATTTTCGAGTAGTACTCATATATATTCATTATTTTCTTCTTATACTAAACGATGGAAAGCCATAAAAGATAGAGTACTCAACATAACTCTTAAATTGTTATCACACAAACACGTTGGGAAAGACGTATTGAAAGTACTAAAGCAATAAGATTTCAAGGTCCACGAATAAGATATGCTTTATTAAAATTAGTAAAAGTTAGTAAGGATCCAAAAACTAAAAGCGATGTTTAGCAACTTATGAACTTGAAAATTTTGAGTTTCTATTGGATATGACTATTTGGTATGATATATTCTTTGCAGCTAATTCAGTTAGCAAAAGTTTACAATCGATAGATATGCATACTGATGTACCAATAGATCGACTTAGATGCCCAATTTCTTTTTTCTTTTTAACAGAATATAGAGAAGAATGATTTATAACTCCCATAATTATGTTAAAAAATTGCTTCTGAAATGAATACAAAATCTGAATTATGTAATAAAGAGGTAATATATAGAAAGTATAATTTGATGAGAATGTTGATTATGAAATCAAAAATTCTCTTAAAAAATCTTTTAGAGTTAATTGCTTCTTATAAACAGTAGACCAAATTAGTTTTTTTACTTCAAAATAGATTTGAATAATTTAAAGTGTATGAAAATATCTTTAATTTCCTATTTAGTAAAAAAATTGAGATCTCTAGATGATGAAATTTGAAAGTGTATTGCCTTAATCTTGAATATTTTCAAATATAATAATCATTCTGATATTGTTGGTTTAGACCTACTTTCTTAATTGAAAGTATTAAGGAAAATAATACATTTATAAAATAATATGAACATCTACGGTAACAATTGCCTTAGCGAAAAGATGTTTTTCAAGATTGAAATTTAATTCAATCATATTCAAGATCAACAATGTCTCAAGTGAGAATAAATAGATTAACTATTGTATTAATTAAAAAAAATATTAAAAGAATCGATTATTAATAAATTCTTAATAATTTTTCATCTCAAATAGCTAAAAAGTATGCTGTATGAATTTTTTTAAATACAAAAAAGCTTAGAGCGCCTCACTGAAAAAAGAGCGAGCAGAATGTGAAATGGCCAGTTCTATTAAACTTAAGACTTTGATACAAATAAACGAGCATGAATATGTGATGACCCAAACACTTATTTTAGAAATAAATTCAGTGCTCTGAGGCCTAAAAATCTCCTTTTTTGCCTCACCTAGATTTGTGTGCACGGTTCGGACGCGTAGCCGGAAAGCCATTATATGAAAATCTGTGAAAAATAATAAATTTTGCCTTTAAAATAAATTTAAGTTGCTTCGGTCAATATTTTGAGCAAACGGATCCGGAACCATATTCCGACAATTCCGGGAGGTCCGTAAAAAAATATGGGATTTGGGCGTATACCCGGAATCGAATTCCGAGGTCTCTAGCCTGAGAAAAGAATTTTTAAAGAAAATCATTTTCTGAAAAATACATAAATTTTTGAAAATGAAATGTGTTTGAAATATGATGGTATCGGGCTAGTATCTTGGTTCCGCAGCCCGATACAGGTCTTATATGTGATTTAAGTTAAGTTTGTGAAATTTGGTAAGAATCGGACTTGAAATGACGTGAATCAGACCTTATTTGAGAAAATTAGAAAATTTGATGTTCTTGAGTGATTCATGATTTTGATGCTAAATTCATACTTCTTGATATTATCTTGGTGATTTTAATGCACGAACGAGTCTGTATGCGGGTTTTTGGTTAGTGTGCATGTTTGGTTTGGAGCCCCAAGATCTCGGATGACTATTGGATAGGCCACAGGGTGAAATTTGGACTTAGAGTGTTGTAGAATTTAACTGGTGTGTTGCAGCTATGCAGGCTTCGCATTTGTGAAGCCTGGCTCGCAAATGCGAAGGCTATGTTGCAAATACAAAGTAGCTATCACGACCCGAATTTTTCACCATCGGAATCGTGATGGCGCCTACTCGTGGTAGCTAGGCAAGCCAACTTACTTACCGTTTCCATTAGTAAAACCATTCTGTTGTCAATTTGTAGCATCATTAATAATAACAACAATAACTGCGGAAGTCTAATTTTATAAGTCTGAAATAAATACGAAATGCTCAACAATATTCTGTACCCAAGATTTGGTGTCACATACTCACGAACCACTAAGAATAAACTACATATAAAGGTCTGAAAGAAATATAACAGTTGTCTATCTCGAAAACAATGAGGCAACAGTATAAATGAAAAACATAAGAAGAGACGCCGGGCCAGCGGACGCCTACAAGGCTACCTCAGTCTCGTAATAATAAAATCCTGCTCTTGAACTGTTGCTGCTGCTGCTGCTCAAAACCTGGACCTGTGCAAAAATGCACAGAAGTGTAGTATCAGCACAACCGACCCCATGTGATGGTAAGTGTCTAGACTAATCCCGGCGAAGCAGTGACGAGGCTAGACTGGACACCACATAAACCTGTGCAGTTATAAACATACAGCGAAAATCGAATAGCAAGTAATTAACAACATGGGAGGGGGAAGCATGCTATGAGGAAATACAATTAGCAGTAATCCAGAGTAACAACCAAACAACTTAGAGTCCACAATAAAACAAGAAGTCAATATTCAGACATAACCATAGAGATCAACAACTGTTGCGGCGCGCAACTCGCTCCATAATTACCATTGCTGCGGTATGCAACCTGCTCCACACATCACTGTTACGGCGTGCAACCCGCTCCACATATCCCTGTTGCGGCGTGCAACCCGCTCCACATATCCCTGTTGCGGCGTGCAACCCAACCCACATTATTTATCATTTATCATTGTTGCGGCGCGCAACCCGATCCTCAGTATCATTTGTTGCAGCGTGCAACCCGCTCCTCAATATCATTTAACAGTCTGATTCCCCAACAAACAGTCACAATGAAGGGACACACAGCAGACAAATACATAGCAAACATCCCAGCAAGGGAGTACAATTAACAGCTCAATCATCCCAGTAAGGGAGCACAATTAATAGTTCAATCATCCCGGCAAGGGAGCACAATTAATAGTTCAATCATCCCGGCATGGG
This sequence comes from Nicotiana glauca, assembly GCA_026770625.1. Taxonomy (NCBI): domain Eukaryota; kingdom Viridiplantae; phylum Streptophyta; class Magnoliopsida; order Solanales; family Solanaceae; genus Nicotiana; species Nicotiana glauca. The sequence continues at coordinate 27,830 of MU676627.1, forward strand.
AGAACAATTAACAGTTCAATCATCTCGGCAAGGGAACCCAATTAATAGTTCAATCATCCCGGCAAGGGAGAATACACTAAATACTTACGTCCCGACAAGGGAATAATCAACAACGTTTTCTTTTTTCCTTACTTTACTTATCTTATAATTCACTTTACTATTCTGAGCCAACGCTCCAAAGAATTTAATGATCATTTACTGTACCCACGTTATTCACTGTATATAGACATCCTCCAATAAACATGGAATTCACAGCCAGCTCATGATAATCACATTATAAGGACTCACAGTCATGCTAGCCACCAATGTATAGATACTCGTCATCATGCCTATACATCATACTCGATCACATAGCAATTAGCAACAAGACTCAACTCCTATTCCGTCAAGCTAGGGTTAGACCAAACACTTACCTCAAAGCCTTGAAATCCGCTTAATCCTCAATTATTGCTTTACCTCCCGGTTCCACCTCCAATTCGCTCGAATCTAATCACAGTTTGTTCAATTACATTAATAAATACTATATGAATTGGTTTGAATGCATAAAAATGGTTTTCCCAAAGTTTTACTCAAAATTTCCCAAAACTCCCCCGGGCCCACGTGGTCGAAACTTAAGGTTCGAACCAAAATTCGGTTACCCATTCCCCCACGAGTTCAAATATATAATTTGTTTTGAAATCGGACCTCAAATCGAGGTCCAACTCCCCAATTTCTAGAAAACCTAGGTTCTACCCAAAAAACCCAATTTTACCCGTGAAAATCCTTGATTTCAAATGGAAAACATGTTTGATGATGTTAAAAGTTGAAAGAATTGAGTAAAAATCGACTTACAAGTGTTTTGGGATGAAGTTTGCTCTTGAAAAATTGCCTATGGGGTTTCGGTTTTGAAAGAATGGTGAAAAGTGATGAAATTTCGACTAAGTATAAAAATTGCTGGGCTGCGGATATAGAAATTGCAAACATTGGTTCGCATTTGCGAACAATGTTTTCATGGGAAATGCGACATCTGGGATTGCATTTGCGAACCCAGGCCTGGCTGGCTAGGTTCGCATTTGCGAACGATTTATCGCATTTGCGACTACAGCCCATCATACCAGACTTCGCATTTGTGAAGTCTTTATTGCAATTGCGATCCTGCTCGGCCTTCCCTTTCTTCGCATTTGCGATGGTTCATTCGCATTTGCGAGAAATTCTTCGCAAATGCGAAAATACCAGAATTGAGGAATACTAGATTTTTCAAATATGAGAAATGCAATCCGATGTCTATCCAAAACTCACCCGAGCCCTCGGGGCTCCAATCCAAACATGCACACAACCTCAAAAACATCCTACGGACTCACTCGCGCGATCAAATCGCCAAAATAACATCATTTACATAAAATCAAGCCTCAAAACTCATGATTTTTCTTCTAAACTTCATAAACTTTCAAACCTAGAACTTATAGTCTGAAACACGTCAAACGACATCCGATTTCGATCAAACTTCATAGAAAGAGCTTAAACAATATGTAAGACTTGTACCGGGCGTCAGAACCAAAATACGAGCCCGATACCATAGTCTTTTAATCAATTTTCATTTTCATTTTCTTTAATAATTTCAGAAAAATAATTTAACAGAAAAATTCTTTTACTCAGGTTCTAGACCTCGGATTTTGGCTCCGGGCACATGCCCGAGTCCCACATTTTTCTACGGACCTTCCGAGACCGTCCAATCTCGGGTCCGGGTCCGTTTACCAAAAATGTTGACCAAAGTCAACTATATTCATATTAATATCAAAATTCTTCAAATTTTTCACAGAATTCACATATTTCAACACAAAAATTTTTTGGCTACGTGCCCGGACTGTGCACGCAAATCGAGGCAATAGAAAATGAGGTTTTCAAGTCCTCGGAAGCACAAAACAGATGAGGAAAATAGGTGATGACCCTTTGGGTCGTCACAGTAGCCCAGGCCAGCACTTCCTCGCAAATGCGAACAACACATCGCAAATGCGATGTCCCCTACTGTGGCCAGTCATCATAAATGCGGCTCCATCATCGCAAATGCGACTTTACATTTGCGACAGGTCCATCGCAAATGCGAAAAGACCTGAAAACTGGCTGGGTCGCATATGCAAAAATTTTCTCCTAAATGCGAGCTTAGCAGACTTCTGGGTTCGCAATTGCAAACCCTGGTCACAATTGCGATATCAGAGACCTATAAATCCAAACTTAGACGAATTTTTAACCCATTTTCATATCCTTTCAAAACATAAACACTCTAGGGCAATTTTTCAAAGGCAACTTTTTCTCCAAATCAATTTTAAGTCATTTATAGCTAGTTTTCTTCAATAATTAACATCTTTTCACATGATTTCAACTCAAAATCAATGATTTCCAGGGGAATTCAGTATTTTGGGTAGAACTTAGATTTTTTAGATTTTAGGGATTTGGACCTCGATTTGAGGTCCATTTTCAAAAAAAATTATATATTTGAGTTCGTACATAAATGGGTAGTCAGGTTTTGGTTTGAACTTCGGGTTTTGATCATGTGGGTCCGGGGTCGATTTTTCACTTTTTGGGAAAAACCTTAGAAAACTTATTTTCATGCATTAAAATTGATTTATTTAACATTCATTGATGTAATTAAGTAACTTGTGACTATATACGAGCGATTTGGTGGTGTAATCAAGAGGTAAAGCTATAGTTAAGGCTTGAACTGTGTACGAGATATCGAGGTAAGTGTTTGGTCTAACCTTAGCTTGAGGGAATAAGGATTTGGTCTTATATATGCTATGTGTTATGTGTTGAGTACGACGTATAGGCATGGTGACGAATATCTATACGTTGGTGTCAATTATTTCCCTGAGTCTTCTATTGTGATTAATGTCACTCTGTTTCTGTTGTTCATGTTTAATGTGGTAATTGCTATTGTTAAGCAAGGTTTGAGGGAAGAATAATGGTATTTGTATATTGAAGAGTGGTGGCTCGAGTTGCAAAGTGATATGTGACCATATAATTGGCAATTGAACTTTATAGAGCATTGGCTCAAATTGTGAACCAAGTTGTGAGGTAAATGTGAAAATGAGAAGAGGATTATGGAATTGCTCTCTCGCCGGGACGTTGTGGATTTAAATGTTGTTACCTTGCCGGGACATTGTGGTTTTAATGTTGTTACCTTGCCGAGATTTTATTATGATTCATTTATTCCTTGCCCATATTGTTTGTGTTTGTTGTTTGAGTGAGGAAGAGTTTAAAGCACGAAGGGTGATGTCGTGCATTGCTTTGGTGAGAGACTGTTAAGCGCAAAGGGTGATGCCATGTATTAATATCATTATTTGTGAGGAAGAGTGTGAAGCACGAAGGGTGATGCCATGACGCACGATATACCATTTTGTGCCGATTATATTGATATTATGGTGAGGATGAGAGTAAAATCACGAAGGGTGATACCGTGCAGTTTATATTGATTTTATGGTGATAATGAGAGTAAAAGCACGAAGGGTGATGTCGTGCATTTGGTTGATTTCTGATTCTTGAATTGTGGTGTTCCATATTTTTATCTGTTGTCCCCCTGTTGCTATTTGGTATTTTCCCGCAGCATGTTTCCCCCTCCCATCCTTGACTATAGATATTTCTGCTTTTATTTTTCCATTGTACATTATCTATTTGCACATGTTTAATTGGTAGTATGGTCCTAGCCTCGTCACTACTTCGCCGAGGTTAGTCTTGGAACTTACCAGCACATAGGGTCGGTTGTGCTGATACTACACTCTGCACTCTTTCGTGCAGATCCCAATGCTGCATATTTCGGACCGTAGTGAGGTTTCAGCTTCTTGATTATCAGGCGACTCAAGGTACTCCTGGAGGCATCCGCAGGCCTTGGCGTCTCCTTCTATCTATTTTCCGATTTCTTTTAATTAGTTCAAGAGACAGTACTTTGTTATTTCTTTTAGACTATTATTTGTAGTACTCTTAGACAGTCTGTGAAGTTGTGACATCAATTCTTGGGTAGATTTCTTATGGAATTATATTAGCTGTGTTATTAAGTTTACAATTAATTCTTTCGCTTGTTAATTTTTGTTGATTATAAATTGTTGGCTTATAATTGTTAACGAATTTTAAAACGAAAACAAAGCGAATAATTGAGTTTGTTGGCTTGTGTGGCTTTCACTAGTAGGTTCCATCACGAATCCCAAGGGTGAGAAATCCGTGTCGTAACAAGTTTGTATCACATCTATTCCTTCATGTCATGCGATTTGGTTTCTTAATGACTAATTGAATTTCTACTCTGTTCTTTAGTAGATACCGAGAATACACACTTCCTCATTCGCTGATCAGCAACCCAAGCCCCCGTAGCTCCTACGAGGGCCAAAGGGCGAGGGTGATGACATGTTAGAGGCGGAGGTAGGGGCAAAGCTCATCCCGGAGCAGCAGCACCAGTGGCGGAGTCTCAGGTTGAGTTTGACGAGGAGGTTCCGGGCCAGACAACTCCGGTGGGCCCAGCTCAGGTCCCTGAGGGGTTCATTGTCACCCCAATACTTTAGGATGCTCTGGTCCGTCTAGTGGGCCTCATGGAGAGTGTCACCCAGAGAGGCTTGATTCCTGTAGCACCAGTTGTCTCTCAGGATGGAGAAGGGGCCTAGACTCCTTCTACTCGCACACCGGAGCAGGTGGCTTCCTAGTTTCAGACTCCAGCAGCTCAGCCAATTAGAGTAGTTCAACTGGGTGTAGTATCTAGACTGGTAACAGAGCATCTATGATTGTCGATGCCTTGTGGAGGTTGGATAGGTTTACCAAGCTCTTCACTGCCACTTTCAGTGGTGCATCTTCTAAGGATCCCCATAATTATCTAGATAGTTTTCACGAGGTTCTCAGAAACATGGGGATAGTGGAGACCAATGTGGTCAATTTTGCTACTTTTCGCTTATCTGGATCTGCCAAGAATTGATGGAGAGATTATTGTTTGGATAAACCAGCCGGATCACCAACTTTGACTTGGGAGCAATTTACTCAGCTATTCTTGGAGAAGTTTCTTCCTATTACTTAGAGAGAGATCTATCGGTGGTAGTTTGAGCTCTTCCAGTAGGGTTCCATGACTGTTACTCAGTACGAGATCAGGTTTATCAAGTTAGCCTATCATGCTCTACTTATACTTCCCACTGAGAGAGAGAATGAGTGAGGAGGTTCATTGAAGGGCTTATTCCATTTGACTTCAGATGGATAAGGAGACGGGGAGTGAGAATTTCCTTCCAGGAGGCGCCCAATGTGCCCATGAGAGTTGAGATGGTTTTGTCACAGGGAGATGGTCAGGGGTCTGATAAGAGGCCTCGTCATTCAGGTAGATTCAGTGGTACCTCATTTGGAGGCATAGATTCGTATGGTAGAGGCCATCTTCCTAGGCCTTTTCAGTGGGCGCTTCAGGTTTCTCACGGTGCTTCAGGTGGCCGTGGTTCTCACATGCAGTATTCTGATCAACCGTCCTACAATGCACCACCAACCCCTATTTGTTAGGAGGCCATTCAGGTCGTTAGGGTCAGCAGCCTCAACATCTGAGGACTTGTTATACTTATGGTGATACGCTTCACATTACTAGATTTTGTCCTCGAGCAGCAAGCAACATCCAGGTTCCTATGCCATGGGTCAGGCAATGAGTGTCCCATGGCCCGCCCATCCAGCAAGAGGTGGGGGTAGATGTGCTAGAGGTGGAGGTAAAGGTGATAGAGGTGGAGCTTAGGCCGCTAGAGGTGGAGGCCAGCCAGCAGCAGGCCGTCCTAGAGATGTAGTCTAGGGTACTAGGGCCAAGCCTCAATTTTATTCTCTTCCAGCCAGGCCGGAGGCTGAGGCTTCCGATGTAGTAATCACAGGTACAGTTCTGGTTTGTAGTAGGTATGCTTCAGTGCTATTTGATCCAGGGTCTACATACTTTTATGTGTCATCTTATTTTGTGCCATATCTGGTCATGCCCAGTGATTCTCTGAGTGCTCCTATTTATGTGTCCACCCCGGTGGGTGATTCTATTATGGAAGATCGTGTTCATGTGGTTGTGATTGGTGGTCTTGAGACCGGAGTATACTTATTACTATTGGACATGGTCGATTTTGATGTCATACTGGGATGGATTGGTAGTCATCTTACCACGCCATCTTGAATTTTCATGCCAAGACTGTGACCTTAGCCTTACCGGGTCTACCTCGCTTAGAGCAGAGAGGTACTCCTGGTCATTCTACACGTAATGTTATCTCATATATGAAGGCTTGGCGAATGATTGAGAAGGGGTGTTTGGCTTATTTGGCATATGTTCGTATTCCAGTGCTGAGGTTCCTTCTATTGATTCTATACGTGTAGTTCGTGAGTTTCCTGAGGTATTTCCTTCAGACCTGTCGGGTATGCCACTCGACAGGGATGTTGATTTTTGCATTGACCTGGATCTGCACACTCAGCCCATTTCTATTCTGCCATATCACATGGCCTGTCTGAGTTGAAAGAGTTGAAGGAGCAGTTGAAAGACTTGCTTGATAAGGTCCTCATTAGGCCCAATGTCTCTCCATGTGGTGCGTTGGTGTTGTTCGTCAAGAAGAAGGATGGATCGATGAGAATGTGTATAGATTACCGGCAATTGAATAAGGTCACAATCAAGAATATGTATCCATTGCTGAGGATTGAGGATTTGTTCGACTAGCTTCAGGGTGTCAAAGTGTTTTCTACGATCAACTTGAGATTTGGCTACCATCAGTTGAAGATTAGGGCATCCGATGTCCCTAAGACAGCTTTTCGCACTCGGTATGGGCATTATGAGTTCTTGGTGGTGTCATTCGGATTGATGAATGCCCTAGCAGCTTTCATGGATTTGAGGAACCTAGTGATTAGGCCTTACTTGGATTCATTCGTGTTAGTCTTCATTGACGACATTTTGATTTATACCTGTAGTTAGGAGGAGCATGAGCAGCATCTAAGAGTGGTTCTTCAGATTCTGAGAGATAGTCAGTTGTATTCTAAGTTTTCGAAGTGTGAGTTTTGTTTGAGTTCAGTTGCTTTCTTAGGTCATGTGGTTTCAGCAGAAGGTATTCATATAGATCTAAAAAAGATAGAGGCATTCAAGAACTGACCTCGACCCACATCAGCTACAGATATCCAGAGTTTCCTGGGTTTGGCAGGCTATTATCATCGCTTCGTGGAGGGGTTTTCATCTATTGCAGCCTCGATGACTAGGTTGACCCAGAAGGGTGACCAATTTAGGTGGTCAGATGAGTGTGAGGCAAGCTTCTAGAACCTCAAGACATCTTTGATTAGTTCACCAGTATTGGTTTTGCCCATGGGTTCAGGCCCAAATACAGTTTATTGTGTTGCATCTCGTATTGGGCTTGGCGCTGTATTGATGCAGAATGGAAAGGTCATAGCTTATTCTTCGCGTTAGTTGAAGATTCATGAGAAGAACTATCTAGTCCATGATTTGGAGCTAGTATCCATTGTTCACGCGCTGAAGATTTGGAGGCATTATCTGTATGGCATGGCATGTAAGGTCTTCACGGACCACAAGAGTTTGCAATACTTGTTAAAGTAGAAGGAGCTAAATTTGAGGCAGAGAAGGTGGTTGGAGTTGTTAAAAGACTATGATTCCACTGTCGTATATCATCCAGGAAAGGCCAATGTGGTGGCCGATGCTTTGAGTAGGAAGTCAGCCAGTATGGGCAGTCTTGCGTATATTCCGGTCGATGAGAGACTGATTGATTTGGATGTCTAGACTTTGGCCAATCAGTTCGTGAGGTTGGATGTTTCTGAGCCCAGCCATATATTAGCTTGCACAGTTGCTCTCTCTTCTTTATTAGAGCATATCCGAGATAGGAAATATGATGATCCTCATTTATATGTCCTTAGAGACACAGTGCAGCACGGAGATGCCAAGCAGGTCACACTAGTAGATGATGGAGTTTTGAGAATGCAGGGTCGTATTTGTGTGCCTAATGTGGATGTACTTCAGGATTTAATTCTAGAGGAGGTCCATAGTTCCCGGTACTCTATTCATCTGGGCACCGCCAAGATATATTAGGATTTGCGGTAGAATTATCAGTCGAGGAGAATGAAGAAGGACATTGTTATGTATGTGGCTCGGTGTTTGAATTGTCAGCAGGTTAAGTACAAGCATCAGAGACCTGGTGTTCTGTTCCAGAAAATTGAGATTCCTGAGTGGAATTGGGAGCGAAACACTATGGACTTTGTTGTTGGGCTCCCACGAACTCAGAAAGAGTTCGATGCTGTGTAATTATTGTTGATAGGCTGACCAATTCAGCACATTTCATTCCTGTGGTAGTCTCTTATTCTTTCGAGAAGTTAGCTGAGATCTATATTCGGGTAATTATTCATCTTCATGGTGTGCCCGTGTCTATCATCTCAGACCGAGGTATGTAGTTTACCTTATATTTCTAGAACGCGGTTCAGTGAGAGTTGGGCACATGGGTTAAGTTGAGCACAATGTTTCATCCTCAAATGGACGGGCAGTCCGAGCGGACTATTAAGCCTTTGGAGGATATGCTCTAAGCTGGCGTTAATATCTTTGGAGGCTCGTGGGATCGGTTCTTTCCTTTAGCCGAGTTTTCTTAGAAAAATATCTTCCAGTTGAGCATTCATATTTCTCCTTATGAGGCTTTGAATGGTAGACGGTGTCGGTCGACGGTTGGATGGTTTGAGTCGGGAGAGGCTCGGTTGTTGGGTACAGATCTAGTACATGATGCTTTGGACAAGGTCAGGATCATTCAGGATAGGCTTCGTACAACTCAGTCTAGGAAAAAGAGTTATGCCGACCGTAAGGTTCGTGATTTGGCATTCATGGTCGATGAGCGGGTATTGCTCCGGTTATCGCCTATGAAGGGCGTGATGAGGTTTGGGAAGAGGGGAAAACTTAGCTGTAGATTCATTAGCCCGTTTGAGATTCTTGATCGAGTGGGGGAGATGGCTTACAGACTTACGTTGCCGCCGAGCTTATCAGCCGTGCATCCAGTATTTCATGTGTCCATGTTTTGGAAGTATCACGGCGATCCATCTCACGTGTTAGACTTCAGCACTGTCCAGTTGGACAAGAACTTGTCCTATGAGGAGCCGGTAGCTATTCTAGTCCGGCAGATTCATCAGTTGAGATCGAAGAGTTTCCCTTTTGTTCGTGTTTAGTGGAGAGGTTAGCCTGCTGAAGCATCGACCTGGGAGTCTGAGTCCGATATGCGGAGCCATTATCCCCATCTTTTCCCCGACTTGGGTACTCACTTCTTATGTTCGTTCGAGGACGAACGGTTATTTTAGAGGTGAAGGATGTAATGATCCAAACAGTCATCACCAATTTTAGAAACACATTAAGCGTTCTGAAGCCAAAGAACCTCCTTTTTACCTCACCTCGATTTGCATGCGCAGTCCGGGTGCGTAGTCGGAAAGCCATTATATGAAAATATGTGAAAAATAATAAATTTATTTGATACGAAACGGACTTGAAATGACATGAATGGACCTTATTTGACAAAATTAGAAAAGTTGATGTTCTTGAGTGATTTTAGGATTTTGATTCTAAATTCGTAGTTATTGATGTTATCGTGGTGATTTGAATGCACGAGCAAGTACGTATAAGGTTTTTGGGTTAGTGTTCATGTTTGGTTTGGAGCCCCTAGGGCTCGGGTGAGTTTTGGATAGGCCACAGGGTGAAATTTGGACTTAGAGTGTTACATAATTTAACTGGTGTGTTGCAGGCCTGCAGGCGTTGCATTTGCGAAGCCTGGCTCGCAAATGCGAAGTCTATGTCTCAAACGCGAAGTCTATGTCGCAAATGCGAAGTAGCCCAGGACAACACTTCCTCGCAAATGCGAACAACATATTGCAAATGAAATGTCCCCTGCTCTGGCCAGTCGTCGCAAATATGACTCCTCCATCGCAAACGCGAAGAAGCCTTGAAAATTGGCTGGGTTGAAATTGCGAGCTTAGTAGACTTCTGGGTTCACAATTGCGAGCCCTGGTTGCAATTGCGACACCAGAGACCTGTAAATCCAACTTAGACGAATATTTAACCCTTTTTCATATCTTCTCTACGACGAATTTTGAAAAGGCAGCTTCTTCTCCAAATCAATTGTAAGTCATTTCTAACTAGTTTTCTTCAATCCTTAATATCTTTTCACATGATTTCAACTCAAAATCAATGATTTTCATCGGGGAAATAGGGTGTTTTAGGTAGAACCTAGGTTTTTCAAATTTTGGAGATTCGGACCTCGATTTGAGGTCCGATTTCAAAAGAAATTATATATTTGATTTCGTAAGTGAATGGGTAGTGGGGTTTTAGTTCAAACTTAGGGTTTTGACCATGTGGGCCTGGGATCAATTTTTGACTTTTTGGGAAAAACCATAAAAACTTATTTTCATGCACTAGAATTGGTTTATTTAGTATTCATTGATGTAATTAAGTAATTTGTGACTAGATACGAGCGATTTAGTGGTGTAATGGTAAAGCTATAGTTGGCTTGAACAGTGTACGAGTCATCGAGGTAGGTGTTTGGTCTAACCTTAGCTTGAGGGAATAAAAGTTTGGTCTTATATGGTATGTGTTATGTGTTGAGTACGATGTATAGGAATGGTGACGAATATCTATACATTGAGGTCAAGGATGTCCGTGAGTTTTGTGTTGTGATTAATATGACTCCGTTTGTATTGTTCATGTTTAATATGGTAATTGCTATTGTTGAGCAAGGTTTGTCGGAAGAATATTGGGATTTGTATTAAAGAGCGTTGGCTCGAGTTACAAAGTTATATGTGACAGTATAATTGGCAATTGAACTTTATTGAGAATTGGCCCAAATTGTGAACCAAGTTGTGAGGTAAATGTGAAAATGAGAAGAGGATTATGGTATTTCTCCCTTGCTGGGATGTTTTGGCTTTAAATGTTATTCCCTTGCCAGGACATTGTGGTTTTAATGTTGTTCCCTTGCCAGGATTTTATTATGATTCATTTATTCCTTGCCCTTATTATTTGTGTTTGTTGTTTGGGTGGGGAAGAGTGTAAAGCACGAAGGGTGATACCGTCCATTGCTTCAGTTAAGGAGTGTTAAACCACGAAGGGTGATGCCGTATATTAATATAATTATTTGTTAGGAAGAGTGTAAAACATGAAGGGTGATGCTGTGACGCACGATGTACCATTCCATGCCGATTATATTGATATTATGGTGAGGATGAGAGTAAAATCATGAATGATGGTGCCGTGTAGTTTATATTAATTTTATGGTGAGGACGAGAGTAAAAGCACGAAGGGTGATGCCGTGTATTTGTTTGATTTCTGATTCTTGTTGATTATTGAATTGTGTTGTTCCCTATATTTATCTGTTGTCCTCCTGTTGCTATTTGGTATTTATCCGCAACATGTTTCCCCCTCCCATCCTTGACTATATATAGTTCTGCTTTTATTTTTCCATTGTACATTATCTATCTACACAGGTTTAATTGGTAGTCTAGTCCGAGCCTCGTCACTTCTTCGCTAAGGTTAGGCTAGGCACTTACCAGTACATGGGGTCGGTTGTGCTAATAACATACTCTGCACTCTTTTGTGCAGATTCTAGTGCTGCAGATTTCAGATCGCAGTGAGGTTTTAGCTTTTTGCTTATCAGGAAACCCGTGGTAGTCCTATAGGCGTCCGCAGGCCTTGGCATCTCCCTCTATCTATTTTCCTGTTTCTTTTACGTACTTCTAGAGATAGTACTTTGTTATTTCTTTCAGACCATTATTTGTAGTACTCTTACAAAGTCTGTGAAGTTGAGACACCAAATCTTGGGTAGATTGGTTATGGAATTGTATTAGCAGTGTTATGAAGTTTACAATTAATTCGTCCGCTTGTTATTTTTTTTATTATTAATTTTTGGATTATAATTGTTAACGGATTTAAAAAGGGAAACAAAGCGAATAATTCAGTTGGTTGGCTTGCCTATCTTTCACTAGTAGGTGCCATCACGACTCCCAAGGGCGTGAAATCTGGGTCGTGATAGAATATTTATGGCGAGCTACTTCCATAGCTAAAAAGCCTAACATAGCTAAATTAAGAGAAATCACAAGATAACATTAAAATCGAAATAGAAATTGAAACCTGAAAGACGACATAAATATGGAGTCCGAAACTAAAATGTGGTATTTTTTACTCAAAGTACTAAAATAGGTGAAAAATAACCTGTGATCTTTTTATGTATAACGCATGAGTTGCATGCGCTATACCTTAACATCACTTTTGTCTGTTAAGGTATAACATATGCAACCCATGCGCTATACTTCTTAATTGACCAACCCACAATAATTGGTGGGTATAGCGCATAGCTTTACTACGCTATATATAGCGCAGTTAATTAATACGCTATACCTCGAATTATTATACCCTCCGCACAACGTTTTTGCTTATTTACGAAGCTTCATTATTTCTTCAAAACACCTTTCGTTACTTAACTTTTTCAGCATTTTGCCATAATGTCCGAAGAGCGAAAAATTAGGGTTGCATTATATTGTGGGGTCAGGTTGCTTATCACGACCCAAGTTCTCCCTCTATATTTGGGTTGTAGTCAAAGCTGTCTTAAGCTTTTGAAAGCCCTCCTCACACTCTTCTGTCCACTGGAATGGAGCACCTTTCTGGGTCAGCCTGGTCATAGGTGCTGATATAGATAAAAATCCCTCAATAAATCGTCGGTAATAACCCGCCAAGCCAAGAAAACTGCAGATCTCTATGGCTGAGGATGGTCTGGGCCAACTCTGCACTGCTTCCACTTTTTTCATATCCACCTTGATCCCTTCATTCGATACCACGTTACCTACGAATGCCACTGAATCCAACCAAAACCCGTATTTTGAGAACTTCACATATAATTTCTTTTCTCTCAAAGTCTGAAGCATTGTCCTTAGGTGTTGCACATGATATTACCAACTTCGGGAGTATACCAGAATGTCATCAATAAAGATAATGACGAACGAGTTAAGATAGGGCCGGAACACACTATGCATCAAATGCATAAATGTTATTGGGGCATTGGTCATCCCAAATGATATAACAAGGAACTCGTAATGACCATACCGAGTATTGAAAGAAGTCTTCGGGATATTTGGCTTCTGAATCTTCAATTGATAATAACTTGAACGCAAGTCAATCTTAAAAAACACTTGTGCACCCTATAATTGGTCAAACAAATCATCAATACGAGGTAAAGGATGCCCGTTCTTCACTGTAACTTTATTCAAATGGCGATAATCAATGCATATACGCATAGAACCATCCTTCTTCTTCACAAACAAGACATGGGCACCCCAAGGTGATACACTGGGCAGAATAAAACCATTGTCAAGAAATTCCTGCAGCTGCTCCTTCAACTCATTCAACTTAGGAGGAGCCATACGATAAGGAGGAATAGAAATAGACTGAGTGTCTGACAACAAATCAATTTCGAAATCAATATTTGTGTCGGGTGGCATACCAGGAAGATCGGCTAGAAACATATAAGGGAAATCCCATACTACATGGACTGAATCAACTCTAGGGGTATCAATACTGACATTTCTCAGATAAGCTAAATATGTGTCACATCCCTTATTAACCATCCGCTGAGCCTTAAGGAATGAAATAACTCTACTGGGAGTATGATCTAAAGTATCCCTCCACTCTACTCGCGGTACACCTGGCATAGCTAGTGTCACCATTTTGGCGTGACAATCCAAAATAGCATAATGGGGAGACAATCAGTCCATGCCCAAGATAACATCAAAATCTACCTTGCTGAGCAATAATATATTTTCTTTGGTCTCAAAACCACTAAGAGTAATGAAACACGACCAATAAATGCGGTCCACAATAAGAGAATCTCACACAGGAGTAGAAACATAAATAGGGAAACTCAAAGAATCTCGAGATACGACCAAATGCGAGGAAACTAAGAGGACACATAAGAATAAGTGGAGTCTGGATCGAATAGAACCGATGTCTCTATGACAAACTAGGACAATACTTGTGATGACTGAATCAGAGGCGACAGCCTCAGTACTTGTAGTAATTCATAGTATCTAGCCTGGACTCCCCCCTAGGGTGACCTCTACCTCCCCGACCTCCACCTCTAGCTGGCTGAGTAGGTGGGGCAGCAACTGGTGCTGTGATCATAGCCTAGGAACCCTGCAGAGCATGCTGTGGCTGAAAAGTCTATAGAGGTGCACCCCTCTTTGATCTGGGGAAATCTCTCACCATATGGCATGTGTCGCCATACTCAAAATAAGCTCTGGGAGGACATGGCGGTTGTGATTAGCTCGGGCCAGGTCTGCTGGACTGACCACTTAAAGCACCCCGTGCAGGAGGCACACTAGATACTAAAGGTGCATAATAAGGCTTCTGAGGTCTAGGAGGAGCTGGAGTACTACTCGCTGGTGGAAGAGCTGAATGAATGGGGAGCATCATATAACCCCTACCATGATGAACTACAGCTGGAGCACGGGCACAATAATAATGGCCCAACCCTCGAGACCTCTTGGCCTTTCTTTCCTCCCTATCCTGAGAAAGCATGCCCTTTAATCTCCTAGCAATGCTCACCACCTGCTGATAAGTAACGTCCATCTCTAACTCCCAGGCCATGCTAGACCTGATGCTGGGAATGAGTCCCTTAATAAACTGATGAACTCTCTCAGGAACTGTAGAAACTAACACTGGTGCATGTCTATCCAAGTCGGTGAAGCGGACAACATACTCCGAAACAGTCATAGTACCCTGGCACAAATGCTCAAACTCTGCGCACCATGTGCCTATGAGGCTCTGAGGAACAAACTCCCTCAAGAACATATATGAAAACTAGGTCCATGTAAGGGAAGCTGTCTCAGCCGGTTGTCCAACTCAAAAGTATGCCACCACTGATAGTCTACTCCTCAAAGCTAGAAGGAAGTGAAAGAAACCCCACTTGATCCTGATATTACCATAGTGCGGAGGATACAATAGCACTCCTCCAGAAATCCAAGAGCATCATCTGATGCTAGACCACTGAATTTAAGAGGCTTGTACGTCTTGAACCTCTCAAGCCTCCGTTGCTCGTCCTCTGAAGCTACTGCCCTGTCCACGGGCTGAACTGGGCCTACAGGCAGTACCAATATAACCTGGACCTGCTGCTCTAGGCTGTGGGCGGTGGGAGTCTGTGCTCCTCCCCATGCCTGGGATGTGGCTGCAGTGAGGAGAATCCTCGTGAACTGCACAAGGGTCTCCCAGAAAGCTAGAATAGTAGAAGTAGGTGTATCAGTTGCCTGGTATCTGGCTGGAGCTGCTGGTGGATCCTCTGTGGTAGCTCGCACGGGTGCGCTAGCTGCACCGTGTGTGTATCCTCGGTCTCTACCCCAGCCCCGACCTCTGGCGGCTCTAGCACAGGGCGCGGGTGCTTGGTCATCACTGGCTGCACGTGTCCTCACCATTTGTGAGAGAATAGAAGACGGGGGTTTAGAATTTTGATATAAAAATGTATCACGAAAAGGAAATCAAATGAAGTGGAATTTTTCTAACAATTAAATAGCATCTCGAAGATAAGTACAGACGTCTCCGTACCGATCCGCGAGACTCTAATAAACCGTCTTGTGATTCATGACTCCTATGAAACTAGAGCTCTGATACCAACTTTTCACTACCCAAGTTCTCCCTCCATGAACTTAGTGATGGCATCTAGCCTCGACGACTAGGTAAGCTAATAATTTGCGGAAAAAAGAAATAAAGATACGAAACTAGCAATTTATGGATAATACAATAGAGAAGTTTAAAATGGTTCTCGGCATATACAATAATAATACTCTCGGCCAATAGTAACACTCCAAAAACCTGAAATCTCATGAATCACAAACTAGAGGAAATACATAGTGTTCTAACTCCAGAAGTCTAAACAAAAGTAATTACAGAAGGTCTATAGATAAAGGGAGATATGGAGAGGGACTTCTCGGTCTGCGGACGCGGCAGAAATACCTCGAAGTCTCTAAAAATTGCCTCACCTCAAAGATGGTATGGCTGAGCAAAAGGAACTGGATCTGCAGATAAAAAACATGTGCAGGAAAGGGCATGAGTACACAACAGTGGTACCCAGTAAGTGCCAAGCCTAACCTCGATTGAGTAGTGACGAGGAACGTTAGGGCCCTACTGGTTATATATATAAAATAAGGTAAGCAGTATGAAATGAAGCAGTATGATTAAACTAATAACCATCAAAGAATAAAAACAGCAAAATAATATAACTTAGTACACATAGATAACAATAGGGGGATCTACCAAAATATCGTCACGTAATCCCAAACGTAAATGTGCAGGGGGATCTACCGGAATACCGATCCGTATTCCCAAAGTAAATATCCAGTACAGGGGAATCTACCAGGTGTCATTTTGTAGTCCCAAATATAAATGTGTTGGGGTATCTACGGGAATACCTATCCATAGTCCCAAAGTAAACATGCAGGGAGATCTACCGGAATACCGATCCGTATTCCCAAAGTAAACACGCAACAGTCTCAAGAAAGAATCTACAATTCTATTCAAGATCATACCAAGAAAATCTGAGATTTCTATTCTAAATATGCTGCATAAAATTCAAGTAAATAGTTTAAGCAGATGCTACAATTAAGTCACTTAATCATGCTTTCCTAAGCTAAACACTAGGCTTTAATTACAAGTAGTGTTTAACAGAAAAAAGGGAACATAGATGTTTACTTAATGAAAATGAGGGGGGAGGGGTTCAACAATTAGCATGTGTACGCACTCGTCACCTCACGTACACGGCACTCATATAACAACAATAACAAAATCCTAAGAGGATTTCCCCCACACAAGGTTAGGCAAGCCACTTACCTCGCAACAGCTCAAAATCAATCTGAAATGATGCTCTTGCCACGAGTGTCCAACTCCAAGTGACCCAAATCTATACAAATCAATATCATAATGATAATACAACTACAAACAACTAATTTAGCTGAAGAAATTGAAGCTAAGGCAATAAAATACAAGAACGCCAAAAAATCTTCCCCGGGCCCACGTCTGAGAATCGGGTAAAAGTCACAAATTTTGAACACCCATTCACTCATATTCGGGTAAAACCACACCTTATACGACTCAAATTCACTCAAATCCGATACCAAAATCTCCTTCAAAACCCCAAAATTTAGCCTAAGAACTTTTCCCAATTTTCACCCCAAATCTAAAATTAAATGATGAATCAAACGTTATATTTGTGTATTTTTGCCAAAACTGATTTAGAATCACTTACCCCTATGAATTTCCTGAAAAACCTTCCAAATCACCAGGTCCTGAGCTCTCTAGGTCAGAATATGAAATACAACCCTAAATCCCGTATTTATAGTGCACCTTTCGGATTCCCATTTCCGCTGACAGCCAAAAATCACCGCCCCAACAGACTTCCACCGTTGACCGCGGAATTCCTCCGCTGACCGTGCTTTTGGTGGATGCACAGGAAAGCCTTAGTATTTTGGCCATAACTTTATCTACAGAACCCCAAATGATGATTTCCTTACATTTTTGGAAACTAGACACGAAGGGCTACAACTTTAGTATTTGAATCATCTCAAACTTCTTTCTACATCAAAGGATATAGGCTTTCGAAGTCGGACCAAAAAACCTGCGGATTCTTCCCTGGAGCGCCTTTGTGCCCTAAATTTTGCCCTCAGCGCCCCACTACCAACCTCAGCGAAAACACTTCCGCCCTCAGCGAATATTTAAGCACCAGAACCATGCCTGAGTTCTAGTAATGCCCGGACTCGCTCAAAATTCACCCGAAACACACCCGAAGCCTCCGAAACCTCAACCAAATGTGCCATCAAGTCATAAAATACCATACCAACTCAGTAGAGCTCTTGAATGACCTCAAACAATAAGAAAAACATGAATCGCACACTAATTCAAGCTTAATGGACTTGAAACCTCAAACTTTCACAACCGACGCAAAACCCATCAAACCTCATCGGAATGATCTCAAATTTTTCAGACAAGTCATATTTAACACTACGAACCTATTCCAACTTTTGGAATCGGATTCCGAACCCGATATCAAAATTTCACTATTGGCCTGAGAACTCTAAAAATTCAACTTTCGTCATTTCAAGCCTAAAAAAGTTACGGACCTCGAAAACACAATTCGGACATGCCCTTAAGCCCTAAATCACCCGAGCTAACTAAATTAACAGAATTCCATTTTGGAGCCGTCTTTGAACTGCTCCGACTACGGTCCACATTCTAAGATTGAAACTCTTATCTAGGGACTAAGTGTCCCAAAATACTTCAAAACTCAAGATGAACCATCCCGGCAATTGACAATAGCAGGAATAGACTCGGGGGGAAGGAGTTAATAAGGGATCAGGGCATTAATTCTCAAAACGACCGGCTGGCTCGTTACATTGTCATAGATAATAACTCAGTACACTATAGTTATTCTACCTAGTGTATTGTTAAGTTTTGACTTACAGTGGAGTACAATAGATTGGTACCATATATATGTAAAAGAATGAATATGAGTACACGTTCGGTTAATATTAAAGTAATCAGAAGATATCCATATTCTCTTACTCCGCAGGGGGATTTTTGTTATACTGAGCTTAATATCGAAGACGATGAAACTCTGAAAGATTTTTTAAGGACTCCAGATGAACACCAAAAACTTCTTGTGATAAAAATACTGGAAATGTACGTCAAGTCTGAAGACATTCGCAATATTGAGGTTCCGTAAAATAGGGATAACCCTCGATTATTGGGTGGTGTTTTTGGAGCCGTTTTATCCAAACAGGCTCTGTTTGAAAGAGTTTGTCCATATCTAAACTTATCTCTATGGGAGAATTGTCACACCTCCATTTTACTATTACTACACCCCGTGAAGGGTGTAACAAAGGGAGTTTTTCCAATTAAAGGACAATCGAAACGGGTTTGTTCATTAAGAGATTCAGAGTAGCCACTTGGGAGATTTACACCGGTTTGAATCCCGAATCGAGGAAAATATTGACTCTATATTATAGTCCGCGAACTAGAAATCCGAATAAGGAATTCTGTTAACCCGGGAGAAGGTGTTAGGCATTCCCGAGTTCCGTGGTTCTAGCACGGTCGCTCAACTGTTATATTTGGCTTAAATTATCTGATTTTAATACATGTTCAACCTATGTGCATTTTTTACCTTTTAAACGCTTTTATTATTATTTTAATGAGAATTGCAACGTCGTGAAAATATATCTCGAACCATGTCACATCAATGTACCCGTGATTATTGACATATTTAGACTCCGTTGAGATTTGGATTTGGGTCACATAAATGTGCACCCGAGTTTAAGAAGGTATAATTATTAAACACGTGCCTAAAGAGACTAACACGTTATTATTTTGGGGAAGTCCGTGAAGTTCGCTAAACGGCCCGTCCCGAAATCTAAGTATTTATTATAGCCATTTATTGAGGGCCCCGCAGTTTGTGCGTTTCGTTTGGCGAGGCTCATCTCATTTTTTTTATTTAAGGATATCCTAAAGCAACTGTGATTTTTCTATTTTTATTTTTTGTCTCTAAAAGAAATAAAGAAAATGCTCTGATTACTTAAGCTTATATTATAAAATCGAGCTTCAAGTTCAAGTCCAGGTCCAAACAAAAGGAAGGGCCTTTGAATTTGAACCCGCTACCTAACCCGAAAAGCCCTAACTTATACTATGTTAACTATACATTGAAAATTTTAAATCAGGCCCAATCGCAGCAAGTGGTCCTTGGGGTCAATCCAAACTGGACAAAGCTTAACGGGCTGCACAGGGATGATCAAAAGATCGAATCACTGGAGCTAACTAATCCACCGCTTTACTCAAGCCTTTGCCTAACCGAAATTATTCCAAACATTTAAAGATGCATTCAACAATTTACAATAAGGTAACCCATGTATTCTTATTCACATCAAAGGGTATCGAACCTAAATTGGTGCCTTGCCTGTATCTAATTATTCAACGACTAATTAATTCAAATCAGTCACCGATTGATATTGCCTATTCGAGTGGATTGCCAATACTAATTACTGCCCTAGATTTATTGACATTTGCATTGAAATCATTGCTTAGAACTGAGCTCAACGTGAATAACACATCAATTCCAACTTAATTGCAAACTTAAATTGTTTATGATTTTTTCTAAATTTAGAAAAGAAAAACTGCTAAACTAAACAAGTATTAACCATACTAAATTTAAAACCAAGTGACTACAAATTAACATTCCATCAATCTAATTAATACCATTCAGTCAGTCCAAATAAAATCCATTTTTCAGTTCTACTTACGTCTACAGGAGTAACAATATACTACTTAACCAAATCACAAATTATCTAATAACTAATCTAAAAAAAAAAAAAGAATGACTACAGTTTTCCTTGTCATATGATCAACAGGATATTGTACATCAAAACATGCTTGAAATGTGTACGTGGTATGTAGAATAAAAAAATGGGGTAAGCAATCAACAACAGCAAACAACAAAAATACAGCAGCGGAAAGTCCAACACAGTAGCTTCAACACCTCAATCCAGAAATTCCAGCAACACGGAGAAAATCAGTAAAAATGGAGAAGAAAAATAGTCCGAAAATCTCTCTTTGTTTTCTATTTCTTGATTTGAACTCTCTCTGGTGTTCTTCCACTCTCAATATTTTCAGAAAATTTCGTTCTATCTTTTTACTCTCTCCAAACTGAATTCTGCCCCTGTATATCCAGTGTATCCGGAGTGTATATCGAATATATACCGTTCGCTCTGTCCCCTTCTTTTTCTTCTCCTCCTATTTTTCTCCGCTTTTTTGAACCCCCTTCTTCCTAAATTTTCTCTTCTATTTATAGCAAAATTTTCGAAATTTTTCAGATTTGTTTTTTTAATATTTTAATATTTTTTTATTTTTTAATTAAAAGAAATCCTACTTACAAATTGATTTTATTTTTTTAGAAAAAGAAATCCCACCTTTATTTACTTTTATTTTAAAAGTCTAACTTTAATTACTTTTATCTTAATTTAAATCTTACTTTTTTTTTAAAAGAGGATCTCACTTTATTTAACTTTTCTTTAAAAAAGCAAATCACTTGCTTTTGCTTTTCTATTAAAAATTATACTTTCATTTAATTTAAAATTTTTAAATTTTCAGATACCTCTATATTTATTTTTTAATTCCAACTTTATTTTACTTTTTATTTTTATAAAATTTCCACAAAACTTTTTATTTTTTTAATTTTCTACATTCTTTTACTTTTTTTAAAAGAGAATTCCACCTATTTTTTTATTCAATACTTCCCTTTTCTTATTTTTTAAATCACTCCCGAAATTTTATATATATATATATATATATATATATATATATATATATATATATATAATTCACCTTTTAAATTTCTTGTATTTTTACCCTATAATAAAAAGTGTAATAAAGCTAAAATAATAGTAGGTTAAAACCCCCTAAAATATTTACATAAAAGAAGTGATAAAAAATTAAATGTTGTCAAAAATTAGGTGTTCACAGCTGCCCCTCTTTGCTCGAAAACATGAAGAGTTTTCGGGCAAAGATAAAGTGAACAATCTGACTAATTTTTGATCATATCGTTATTCAA
The DNA here is from genome assembly GCA_026770625.1 of Nicotiana glauca. Classification (NCBI taxonomy): domain Eukaryota; kingdom Viridiplantae; phylum Streptophyta; class Magnoliopsida; order Solanales; family Solanaceae; genus Nicotiana; species Nicotiana glauca. Next base: position 49,417 of record MU676627.1, read on the forward strand.
AAGCGGAAAAAAATAAAAAGGAAAGGCGCAACCGAGTCCTGGTTTTGGACAGTCTACATATCCCGTGTTATAAGGGAATCAGGTCGCGTGTAGTTCAGCATTTTTGGTAGCTGGGACTACCATGAAGCTGTGGTGTTACTGTTACTGATGTTGCTGCTGCTTCTACTACTTACCAACCTCCTTATTACACCGTGTTAAACAAAAATGAGAAGCTAGACTAAACTAGTCCATGAATTACAAAATCTTATCTAGATCTTCAGGCTTGCTCCTGACGCCTTGCTTTCTTGTTGTCTTGCTTCCTCTGATGTTTCTGACTTGACTCACCGGCCTCTCTTGCTTGCTGGACTTGAACTGTTTATTTCCTTCTTTTGAGCTTCGGATTATTTTCCCTCGAAGCTTGAACTGCTTTCTTCTGATTTCTGAACTTGAATTTATTCTGGGGAACTTGTTGTGATCCTTCGCTTTACTGACTTTAACTTGAAATGTATTCCTCTCTTTAGGCGGGCTCCTGACATCAACAACAACTTTGAAAATAAAATGCATTGGGCAATAATTTATGAAATATATATTTTGGTAATGTTTATACAAGCAGGAACACTCGGGTCGAAATAAATCAAATGTCCTTTTGAGAAAGGATTAAATTCAGTATCCTTTTTGAGGGCGGATAGACCCATCATATCCTATTTGAGGGCGAATAGACCCATCATATCCAATTTGAGGTCGGATAGACCCATCATATCCTATTTGAGGGCGGATAGACCCACCATATCCTATTTGAGGGCGGATAGACCCGAAATATCTTATTTGAGGGCGGATAGTCCTGAAATATCCTATTTGAGGGCGGATAGACCCGAAATATCCAATTCGAGGGCGGATGAACCCAAAATATCCTATTCGAGGGAGGTTGAACCCGAAATATCCTATTTGAGGGCGGATGAACCCGAAATATCCTATTCGAGGAAGGATGAACCCAAAATATCCTATTCGAGGGCGGATGAACCCAATATCTCCTATTCGAGGGCGGATGAACCCAAAATGTCCTATTCGAGGTCGGATGAACCCAAAATATATTATTCGAGGGTAGATGAACCCAAAATACCCTATTCGAAGGCGAGGGCGAATGAACCCAAAATATCCTATTCGAAGGCGGATGAACCCAAAATACCCTATTCGAGGAAGGATGAACCTATCATATCCTATTCGAGGGCGGATGAACCCAAAATATCCTATTTGAGGGCGGATGAACCCAAAATATACTATTAGATGGCGGATGAACCCAAAATATCCTATTCGAGGGCGGATGAACCCAAAATATCCTATTCGAGGGCAAATGAACCCAAAATATCCTATTCGAGGGCGGATGAACCCAAAATATCCTATTCGATGCAGACTAACCCAAAATATCCTATTCAAGGGCGGAAGAACCCAAAATATCCTATTCGATGCAGACGAACCCAAAATATCCTATTCGAGGGCGGACGAACCCAATATATCCTATTCGAGGGCGGACGAACCCAATATATCCTATTCGAGGGCGGACGAACCCAATATATCCTATTCGAGGGCGGATGAACCCAAAATACCCTATTCGAGGGCGAATGAACCCAAAATACCCTATTCGGGGGAGGATGAATCCAAAATATCCTATTCGAGGGCGGATGAACCCAAAATATCCTATTTTTGGGCGGATAGACCCATAATATCCTATTTGAGGGCGGATAGTGCCGAAATATCCTATTTGAGAGCGGATAGTCCCGAAATATCTTATTCGAGGGCGGATGAACATAAAATATCCTATTCGAGGGCGGATGAACCCAAAATACACTATTCGAGGGAGGATGAACCCAAATGTCCTATTCGAGGGCGGATGAACCCAAAATATCCTATTCGAGGGGAAATGAAACCAAATTATACTATTCGAGGGCGGATGAACCCAAAATATCCTATTCGAGGACGGCTGAACCCAAAATATCCTATTCAAGGGCGGATGAACCCAAAATATCCTATTTGAGGGCGGATGAACCCAAAATATCCTACTCTAGGACGGATGAACCCAAAATAGCCAATTCTAGGGCGGATGAACCCAAAATATCCTATTCGAGGGCGGATGAACCCAAAATATCCTATTCGAGGGCGGATGAACCCAATATATCCTATTCGAGGGCGGATGAATCCAAAATATCATGTTCGAGGGCGGATGAACCCAAAATATACTTTTCGAGGGCGGATGAACACAAAATATCCTATTCGAGGGTGGATGAACCCAAAATATCATATTCGAGGGGGGATTAACCCAAAATATCCTATTCGAGGGCGGATGAACCCAATATATCCTATTCGAGGGCAGATGAACCCAATATATCCTATTCGAGGGCGGATGGACCCATAATATCCTGTTCGAGGGCGGATGAACCCAAAATATCCTATCCATCCCAAAATATCCTATTCGAGGGCGGATGGATCCAAAATATCTTATTCGAGGGCGGATGAACCCAAAATATCCTATTCGAGGGCGGATGAACCCAAAATATCCTATTCGAGGGCGGATGAACCCAAAATATCCTATTCGAGGGCGGATGAACCCAAAATAACCGATTCGAGGGCAGATGAACCCAAAATATATTATTCGAGGGCGGATGAACCCAAAATATCCTATTCGAGGGCGGATGAACCCAAAATATCCTATTCGAGGGCGTATGAACCCAAAATATCCTATTCGAGGGCGGATGAACCCAAAATATCCTATTCGAGGGCGTATGAACCCAAAATATCCTACTCGAGGGCTGATGAACCCAAAATCTCCTATTCGAGGGTGGATGAACCAAAAAAATATCCTATTCGAGGGCGGATGAACCCAAAATATCCTATTCGAGGGCGGATGAACTCAAAATATCTATTCGAGGGCAGATGAACCCAAAATATCCTATTTAAGGGCGGATAGACCCATGATATCCTATTTGAGGGCGGATAGACCCATAGACCCGAAATATCCTATTTGAGGGTGGATAGTCCCGAAATATCCTATTCGAGGGCGGATGAACCCAAAATATCCTATTCGAGAGCAGATGAACCGAAAATACACTATTCGAGGGCGGATGAAGCAAAATATCCTATTCGAGGGCGGATGAACCCAAAATATCCTATTCGAGGGCGGATGAACCCAATATATCCTATTCGAGGGCGGATGAACCCAAAATATCCTATTCGAGGGCGGATGAACCCAATATATCCTATTCGAGGGCGGATGAACCCAATATCTCCTATTCGAGGGCGGATGAACCCAAAATGTCCTATTCAAAGGCGGATGAACCCAAAATATATTATTCGAGGGCAGATGAACCCAAAATACCCTATTCGAAGGCAGATGAACCCAATATACCCTATTCGAGGGCGGATGAACCCAAAATATCCTATTCGAAGGCGGATGAACCCAAAATACCCTATTCGAGGGCGGATGAACCCATCATATCCTATTCGAGGGCGGATGAACCCAAAATATCCTATTGGAGGGCGGATGAACGCAAAATACACTATTCGAGGGCGGATGAACCCAAAATATCCTATTCGAGGGGAAATGAACCCAAATTATACTATTCGAGGGAGGATGAACCCAAAATATCCTATTCGAGCACGGCTGAACCCAAAATATCATATTCGAGGGTGGATGAACCCAAAATACACTATTTGAGGGCGGATGAACCCAAAATATCCTATTCGAGGGGAAATAAACCCAAATTATACTATTCGAGGGCGGATGAACCCAAAATATCCTATTCGAGGATGGCTGAACCCAAAAAAATATCCTATTTGAGGGCGTATGAACCAAAAAAATATCCTATTCGAGGGCGGATGAACCCAAAATATCCTATTCGAGGGCGGATGAACCCAAAATATCAATTCGAGCGCGGATGAACCCAAAATATCTATTCGAGGGTGGATGAACCCAAAATATCCTATTTGAGGGCGGATAGACCCATCATATCCTATATGAAGGCGGATAGACCCATCATATCCTATTTGAGGGCAGATAGACCCGAAATATCCTATTTGAGGGCGGATAGTCCCGAAATATCCTATTCGAGGGCGGATGAACCCAAAATATCCAATTCGAGGGCAGATGAACCCAAAATACACTATTCGAGGGTGGATGAACCCAAAATATCCTATTCGAGGGCGGATGAACCCAAAATATCCTATTCGAGGGCGGATGAACCCAAAATATCCTATTCGAGGGCGGATGAACCCAAAATCTCATATTCGAGGGCGGATGAATCCAAACTAACCTATTCGAGGGTCGATGAACCCAAAATATCTATTCGAGGGTGGATGAACCCAAAATATCCTATTCGAGGGCGGATGAATCCAAAATATCCTATTCGAGGGCGGATGAACCCAAAATATCCTATTCGAGGGCGGATGGACCCAAAATCTCCTATTCGAGGGAGGATGAACCAAAAAAATTATCCTATTAGAGGGCGGATGAACCCAAAATATCCTATTCGAGGGCGGATGAACCCAAAATAGCCTATTTGAGGGCAGATGAACCCAAAATATCCTATTCGAGGGCGGATGAACCCAAAATATCTTATTCGAGGGCGGATGAACCCAAAATATCTTATTCGAGGGCGGATGAACCCAAAATATCCTATTTGAGGGCGGATGAAGCCAAAATGTCCTATTCGAAGGTGGACAAGCCTGACATGTGGTGTTTGATTGTGTAATTACAAAGATTGATGCTTCGCAAAGGGCTTGATATGACGTAGAGATCTTGATATTGACATAGCTTCCGTCCCTGTCTTAAATTAAAGAAAAATTTGTTAGTTTAAAACGTGGTGAGTGGTCGTGCCACTCCTGTGGGGGATAGTTTTTCCTTCTCCCCTTTCCCTGCTCTGCATTTCATTATCAAAATTTGCTGGGGATGTTATTATTTGCTGGGGATGATATTCCCGATTGGGATAATACTGCTGGGGGAATCTCCTTTCTTCCCTTTTTTTTCAAAGTTATTCTCTTCAAAACTTTTATTTTCTCTCAATACTGCTGAGGATAAAAATGTCATCAGCTGGGGATAACGTTGTTGAGGATAACGCTGCTGGGGGAATCTCTTTTTTTTTAACTATGTTATCCTCCTCCTTCTGAACTCGTATTTTGTTCCTCTGAAAACTGTTGGGGAATAACGCTGCAGTGGAATTTTCATTCCTTCATGCTTTATTCTTCTGAAAATTGCTGGGGATGACACTGGCTTCTTGCTTTTCTGAACACAAGTTTCATCCTTTTCATTCTATCCGCTGGGGATACAACTCCTTTCATTGAAACTTGTTGTTTTCTTTCTTTCAACCCTGCTAGGGATAACACTGGTTCTAAGCCCACTTCCCTTAAGACTGGTGTTATCTTTCTTCTTCCCCAAGTGAATACCTAACTTCCAGAAAATTTTCCAAATGAAAGGAAAATTTTCTGCCCCAGTTTGATAAACTTCCTTGTGGCATGCCTTTCCGCCATCAATGCCATTTCCTTTTCCTGCTTCAAATCAAAGAAAATTTGTTAGTTTAAAAATTGGTGGTTGGTTGTGATGCTCCTGCGGGGGATGGTTCTCCTTTTCTCCTTCCCTGCTTTGCGTCCCGTTATATTATCAAAACTTGCTGGGGATGATATTATTTGCTGGTCTTAGAATGACTTGCACTGCTTTGCGTCGTCTGGCCATCTTGAACCTTTGTTGATAATTTCCTACCTTCTTAACGACTCCTTATTCACAAACATTTCCTTGTTGTTTTCCACTTGTATCCTGACCCTCCCCCCCCCCCACACACACACATTTCCTGTGACAGTTGACTCCGCTTGAGGATTTTGCATGTTTTACTGATGAACCACTTTCTTCATTCATCCATGTTACTAAAAATACCTTTTCTGCTGGGGATATCCTTCTTGATACTGGTCCATCCCTTTGCCAATCTCCTCTTGCTGGGGAATGTCCTTCTTGACACTGGCCTTGCGCTTGTTCCTTCCTAACTCATACCACTTGGATGTACTAGTCAGATCTCGTCTTGCATAATTGGAAAGCTGATGGCAGATTTTGAAGTCATTTTTTCATTTGTCTTGACCAAACAAACTCTGTTGGGGAAATTTTTTATGAACGGAGAAAGATAAAAGGGAACAGAATAAAAGACAAAAGAAAGAGAACACTCCTAGCAAGGAAACTATAAAGTAAAAACCTATCTGACGTGGGCACCAACTCTAATGGCCATGACATGCACATGTAGCCTATCCTCTGTCGTTAATCGCCTTTCACAATCTTTGTCTGGTGATTTCACATCTAATTATCAATCTTTATTTGACTTGTAGTGCCCGAAGGGTTTTCACTATCAAGCTTCTCTCATTTTGGCTTTCTCTCAGCTTACAATCGCCTCATGGTACCTGTGAAGGTTTTCACCAACAAGACTCTCTCGTTTGTATTACTTTTCAGCTGGGGATTGGGGGGTGTTACCGCTAAGACTATCTCATATTTATTTTCTGCTGGGGATCAGAGTCTTTTCTGCTGGGGATCATAGTGTTTATCCTCGCCGATAAGACTCTCTCGTTTGCCTGACTTGGCCTCTTTTGAAGATTGGTCAAAAGGTCTTTCTTTGGACTGTAACGTGAGATTTTGGATGGGGTTAGAAAGAAGAGGCATTTGAAGGCTCAAAAACAAAACAACATGGGTATAAAATTACAACCTTCGAAACTAGATTTATTTATAATAAATGCAACTTTTGCCCCAGTTTCTTGCTTGGGGATTTTTTTTAATTTTATTACACTATGACCGAACTTTGAAGCGCCTACATATCCTCTTTGAGGAATCAGGTCAAACGTAGTTCCCACCTGATTTCCTCGCTGTTCTAGTTTTCCTTTTCCTTTTCACTTATCATCATTTTTTTTCTTCTTCTCCCTTTTTTTCTTTTTGTTGTTTTGTTGTTTTTCTTTTTCTTTTTTTCTTTGTCTTCCATGTTTGTGTTTCTAGTCTTTGCTACTGATTCTGAAGGAGGAGTATGAAAGAAAAAAAATAAGGCTCAAAGGGCTAACAAAGGATAAAGTGTTTAGATAGCAGAATAAAATGCCTCCGTCATTCCAATCATCAAACATGTCAAGTGCAAACAACACGATTAACATTCGCCATATTTTTAAAGCGCTGTTAGGCAACATTCTCATTTTCATTACCACGAACGACCCTCATGTCAATATGTCCAACTTGCCTTTAACGGTTTTCTTTTTATTTGCCCCAATTTCACATGACCCGGGCTCCAAACGCCCCGATCATCTTCTAATTTCTTCATGATTAACTTTTAAGATTAGGCCACAATTATGTGCGCATGTCATGTCACTAGAGTTGACAGAAAAAGAACTATAAAGAAGAAAGACTTAAACCAAAAAAAATGACTAGAAATAACGGAGAATTGCATTAGACAGACAAAAAAAAAGTTTGTTCAACAAAACGAGCACAATAAACTGGGGTACAACCTTCAGGACAAACCTAGACAACGCTAAAGAGACACTACGATCAAAGGAACTAGATAAAATAAAATGATAGAAAGGTTTGATTTGCAAGACAATATCCAGATTACAACCCTGAAATAACCTGGACAACAGAAATGACAACAAAATAAGCCATCAAAACTCCACTTTGGTTGACTAGCACGACATCTTAGCCACTGAGCTTCGCATCAATATTGCCAAGACCACTATCTATTTCGACATCTTCAACTTCAGTTAATACATCCTTAAGAGGATTCACGTGCTCCCTGTCGTTGTCATTGATCACAATCACCCCTTCTTGAAGCATTCTTTCTATTTCCCTTTTCAAAGAACGACAATCTTCAGTGCTATGCCCTTGGACATTAGAGTGGTACGCGCATCGTGCAGTAGGATTAAAGCTTCTTGCACATGGATCTGGAGTACATCCGGTGAGCGGCTCAATCAGGCTAGAATGCTTCAACCTTTCAAACACACTTGCATAAGGTTCTCCGATAGGGGTGAGAGCCCTTTCTCGTTTCAACAACCTCTCGTTCCTAAATGCCTGATTTGGTCGAAAACCTTATCCAGGAGGTTTTCGGTATGCCCGTGGGGGCGGATAGGCATTTTGTGGAGCTGGGTACTTGGAAAATGAAGCATGTCTTTGGGAGTCCCGTGGAGAGAAGTAGCGCTGAGGAGGGTTATGTGGTGCACAAGGATATCCACGGGGACGATGTTGAGACTGGGGGTGTTTAGCAAAGGCGGCCATTGGACTCTGACATTGGTGGGGCATTACAACATCTTTTCTTTTCATGGGAAGATCATCTCGGGCCACTTGTTCACTCCATCTGAGCCAGAACTTCCCAAAACCCTCTTTAGTTTCTCTTCTATTTGAGATTGGGAGGAGTGGGTCGGGACAATGTCTGCATTATTCTAAAAGTTTCTTACAAAATCCTGAGCCATGTCGTCCCATGCATGCCACTTACTGACATCTTGACGATCATACCATTCCAAGACTGCCCTAGTTAAGCTTTTACTGAAGTATGCCATTAGCAGGTCTTCTTTCTCACCAACATTCTTCATTTCCTTGCAATATTCCCTCAGACGAACTACCGGATCTTCGCATTCCTTGAACTTTGGTATTTTAATCCTTGCGAGCAGGCGGACGTCAGGGAGTGTACCCAGCTTCTCAGAGCCAGGAGAAAGAGTGACGGAACTACTAGGGTAATCGGGAGATGCCAAAGTCCGGGTAAAGATATCGTCTGAGAAACTAGGCGGCGGCGGTATAGGTGCCTTCCCAACCATCCAAGCCTGATACATGTCAGTCACTTGTTGTCTCAGTATTTTCACTTCTTCTACTAACCCATTGTTCCGTTCAACCAGCTGCTGTCAGGCATCGGTACCAACCCACTCAGTTCTAAGGTTTTCTGTCATTGTTCTTTGACTTTGTGTTGTAGGGAAGAGTTATTTTAGAAGCCACAACCAACCACCTCAACTTTCACTATAATTCAAAACAAAACATGTTAGAATGGACTTAGCCGGTCCTTATTATCAACAACTTTTCTTCTTCTTTTTTTCATTTTTTTTCATATATAGTTGTGGTCGAATCATATGGAGATTACCTACGTATCATGACCCCGCATGAATCAGACCTTGCGTAGTTCGCAAAAATGAAAGGTAAACAACAATGAAACATTTTTGGAATTTTCAATTTTCATAATAAAACAGACTGGGTTTCAAAGGTTTAAAGATGACCTACAAACTTGAAAATCAAACAACCCACATATTCTAATTAAAAGAATTACAAACTCAAAAACAAACGGCCAACTTCCTTTTCCCATTTGCCAATTTCGACCAAATGATTATTTTTGCAAATATGGCCCCTTCACAATTTCTCCTGAATTTTGAGGCCGGGAAAGATTATTTTACAAACTTGTCCGTTCTTTTACAAAAATAGCTTTTCGACAACTGAAATATACTCTAAGGCTATCTCGGCAAGAACGGTTTAATACATTACCGAAGGTGGCTCAGCTTATTTTGACCAAATATCACAAAGGAATTCACTTGCCCACTGACTCTTTTTTTCTTGTTTTTCAAATTAAAACAAAAGACTGGTTTTGTAAATACGGCCCTTCAGCACCTCGGGGACGACGATTTTAAGGTTGTGTGGGCTAACTGGTCAAAGAACCTTAAAAATGATCAAGGGTGGTTGTTTATGAAAATTCAGCCTTCCGCCGTTCCTTTCGGGAACATTCGGCTATTTTTGATAAAACGGCATCACCCGACTTATTTACGAATCTTTTCTTGTTTTTCAAAAATAGAAAATCCAATATTGCAAACACGGCCTTTTAGCGACTCGGAGACGAAGATTTTAAGCCTGTGTGGGTCAACCAGCCAAAATTTAAAAAATGACCAAAGGTGGCCGTTTATGCAAAGTCAGCCTTCTGGCGTCCCTTTCAGGAACATTCGGCTATATTTGATAAGAACGACATCACCCAACTTTTTTTATGAAAAAATTAAAATTTTGACATTTTGGCTATTTTTTGTAAAAAGGGGAAGTTGGACCCGATGAGGGTTGCCTACATATCTCACATCCGGTGAGAATCAAACATGCGTAGTTCGGGCTAAGAAAATAGACTTAAATTTTGAAAACAAAACT
>MU676629.1:0-13095 GCA_026770625.1 Nicotiana glauca
CTATTTTTATATTTTTTCAAGATTTAAAGTAACTACAAAATGTTAATGAAACTATTTTTTACTATTTTCGTTTTTATATAAAAATAAAAATATAGAGTGTTATTTTTTTTGTATTTTTTCAAGTTTAAAATGACTACAAAACATTAATAAAATTATTTTTGTAATTTTCGTTTTTATATAAAGATAAAAATATAAAGTACTATTTTTTTAAGTTTAAAATGATTACAAAATATTAATGACAATATTTTTTATAATAATTTTCGCAATTATATAAAGATAAAAATAAGGTACTATTTTTATATTTTTCAAGTTTATGAAAATACATAAACTAAAATTTATATATCATTTTTTTGTAATTTTCATTTTTTGGTAAAAATAAAGTAAAATGGTCAAAATTAGCTAAGATAGCTATATTAGGCCTAAATTAAATATTTATGCTAAAAATGTGAAAATTCTCGGGGAGGGTCAAAAATCACGTGTTTACAGTAGGGTTAATAGTTGTTTGATTACCATAACCATCAACGCCCCATTCTATGGGATGGTCAATTCTCATATGTCTACTAAGCGTCCCAGTCCCCCCTAAATTTACTCCAGTCAAATGTTTAAAAGTATCGTTACAAATTTTGCATCTAACTCTATCAGTACCTTCTATTATTTCAAAAAAATTTCAAACCTCACTTCTTTTTCTACGATTAAAAGTCGGAGCCACAGGTGGTCTACCAGTAGTGGTGCCACGAGCACCACCCCTTGTAGCACTAGCAAATCCAACTCCAATACTACTAACTCCAGCACTAGTAGGTGTAGCTGGTATCTCATCTTCTATTCCTATTTCATTATCTTCTATTCCAAAATCTTCTTGTAATTGTTCATAATCTATATCTACATTATCATTAGGAGATGATTCAGAAACATGTGTAAATGATAATGGGTTATTACTATTACTACCAGAAGCTGAAGGACTAGCTTTTTTTTTATTTCCACCTCCACTAGTAATTTTTCTATACGCTCTTTTAGCAGCACTAAACATATTGTAAAAATTAAAGTGTAAGCTAAAATTAAATATGCAATTAAAACATTAAATAAGAGAAAGAGTTGGAGGGAGTGCACCGAATTCGATAATAAATTGAGCACTTGATTACGCAATTCCGGTGTTACCACGAACAAACGTTAAGCAAGTATTTCAATTTTGAACTTCAAACTTCAAATTCCGAATGACAAATTCTGATAAATTAAATTCAAGAAAAGAGAGACAAATAAAAATTATAAAATTAGAAGATGAAATCTTTCAAATTGAAGAATGAGAGAAATTGAGAATTTGAGAATTGAGATTGAGATATGAAATTTGAGTGAAGAAATAAAGAAGATGGAGGGGGGGTATTTATAGATTTTAAAAAGGTTAAGTTTGTAAAGTTTTAAAAATATAAAATTAAAAAAATGGCCATTTATGAAATAAATTCGTTGGCCAACGGATATGTGCAGAAAAGCTAGCCCTCCAACGGATAGTGGGCCCCATTTGTTATGCAAAATTCAAAAAAAAAATTAAAAAAAAGTTATCGTTAATCGGGCCGGTTCCGGTCCGGGTTAACCGGTTTGGGCACTGTTCCCGCCAAATGGGTTACCCGGTTCCGGTTAACCGGATCCCAAACCTAAACCTAACAAACCTGTCCTACCCCCTACCCAACCCACCCTGCCCCTTATAAACCGGGCCGGTCCGGTCCGGTCCCGGTTTGTACCGGTCTGGGCCGGTCCGGTAACGGTCTGACCCGGCCTGTTTGACAGCTATAATCAGAACACACCCAATACCAACTTTTGAATCATCACAATACATGGTATAAGAACCTAAAGTTGATGGCAATACTAACACTGGAGCTGTGGTCAAGGCAGTATTGAGCTTCTGAAAGCTCTCCTCACACTCATCAGACCATTGAAATGAAACACCCTTCTGAGTCAACTTGGTCAAGGGCGATGCAATGGTCGAGAATCCCTGAACAAATCAGTGATAATAACCTACTAACCCGAGAAAACTACGAATCTCTGTAGCTGAGGACGATCCGGGCCAACTCTGAACTGCCTCTATCTTCTTCGGGTCCCCGTAAATACCCTCGCTGGACACCACACGCCCTAAGAAAGCCAGTGAATTGAGCCAGAACTCACATTTGGAGAACTTTGCATAAAGCTTCTCCTCTCTCAATCTCTGCAACACCATTCTCAAATGTTCTGCATGCTCCTCCTGACTACGCGAGTACACCAGAATACCATCAATGAAGACTATGACAAACGAGTCGAGATACGGCCGGACATATTGTTTATCAAGTGCATGATCGATGTTGGGGCATTGGTTAGACCAAAAGACATCACCAAGAACTCATAATGACCATATCGGGTCCTGAAAGCTGTCTTAAGAATATTAGAGTCCTTGATCTTCAACTGTTGATAACCTAAGCGTAGATCAATCTTAGAAAATACTCTCGCTCCCCAAAGCTGGTCGAACAAATCATCGATACGAGGCAAATGATACTTGTTTTTAGTTCTTACCTTATCAACTCCCTGTAATCAGTGCACATTCTCAACGTGCTTCACAAAGAGAACTGGCGCACCCCATGGTGACACAACCTCGAATGAACCTCTTATCTAGGAGTTCTTGAAGCTGCTCCTTTAACTCTTTCAGCTCCGCTGGTGCCATACAATATGGTGGATCAGAAATGGGCTGAATGCCCGACACCAGGTCAATACCAAAATTTATATCCCTATCCGGTGGCATACCCGGTAGGTCTGCAGGAAATATGTCGGGAAAATACCTCACAACTGGAACAGAATCAATACTGGGAGTCTCTGCACCGACATCCCTCACAAAATCTAGATACGAAAGACAACCTTTTCCAACTATACGTTGGGTAAGAAAAAAATCACTCTACTTGGAACATAATCGGTCGAACCTCGCCACTCAATCTGTGGCACACCAGGCATAGCCAAAGTCACTATCTTGGCATGACAGTCTAGAATATCCCGGCACGAAGATAACCAGCACATGCCAAAAATAACATCGAAGTCTACCATACATAACAATAATAGATCCACTCAGGTCTCTAGACCCCCAATAGTCACAACACACGACTGGTACACACGGTATACCACAACAGTATTGCCCACCAATGTAGAAACATGAATAGAAGAAACAAGGGACTCGTAGTGTATATCCAGATAATGGGCAAAATAAGATGACACATAAGAGAAAGTAGAGCTAGGGTCAAATAACACATAAGCATCCATGCGACAGACTGAGATAATACATGTAATCACCGCATCTGAAGCAAATGCATCGAGCCTAGTTGGAAGTGCATAGAAGTGAACCTGGCCACCTCCGGATCGACCTCCCCCTCTAGGGAAACCCCTAGATCACTGTCCCCCACCCTTAGCAGGCTGGGTGGGTGGCAAAGTGGCTGGGCTGAGGCTAACGACTGACCCCTCTGCTGAGAACGACAAGGGCACTGCCTCCACAAGTGCCCCATATCTCCATACTCATAACAACTCCAGGGTGCTAGAGACGGGGACTGATGGGAACCCCTAGCACCGGTATGACTAGAAGATGCCCCTAGCGTAAAAGGATCCTGAACTGATGGAGCACGGAATGAACCTTGGGCTGAAAGTGCACTAAGTGAAGAATGGCCCTGCTGCGAACCATGAGAACTATGGCCTGATGATTCCCCACGATAACCTAGGCGAGCTGAATGACCATGTCGGAACTGTCAGCCTCTACCGTGCTGAAACCGGCCCCTAGAAGGAGCACCCCTAAATATCATGTCCTCGAGGCCTTTCAGCCTCCCTCTCCTTGTGCTCTTGGCGATGAACTGACTCAATCTCTTGAGAAATATCCACAACCTCCTCAAATGTTGCACCTGACACCCTCTCCCTAGTTATGAGAACCCGAAGCTAGTAGGTGAGGCCATGAACAAACCTCCTGATCCTCTCTCTCTCAGTAGCAACCAGCCAAATAGCATGTTGAGCCAACTCCAAGAATCTCATCTCATACTGGGTAACTGTCATCTCCCCCTATCGTAGCTACTCGAACTGCCTCCGCAACTCCTTCCTATGAGATTGTGGGACATACTTCTCAAAAAATAGGGTAGAGAAATATTTCCAAGTAAGAGGTGTCGAACCAACAGGCCTACGCCTCTCATATGACTCCCACCAAGTGAAGGCAGCTCGTGTAAACTGGAAGGTCGTGAATGCAACCTTGCTGGTCTCTAGAATACCCGCAGTGCAAAGAATCCGCTGACATCTGTCTAAGAAACCCTGAGCATCCTCGCCCTCTACACCACTGAAAGTAGGAGGCTGGAGCCTGCCAAACCTCTCCAATCTACACTGCTCATCCTCTGGCATAACATGAGCTACATAACCCTGAGCAGCTGCAATCGACTAGGCTAGTGGTGCCCCCAGTGTCTGCACTCCCTGAACCACCGGATCGGGTGTACGGGCGATAAGAGTATGAGAGCCTCCCTCTGCCTAAAAAGTAGTTGCAGCATTAAAAACCGCGACCGCCTGAGCAAGGCTAGTTCATATTGTCAATATCTGAGCCAGAGTCTCCTGAAGACCCGGAATCACAATGGGCACAGCTGGTGCTGCTGGGGCATCCACCACTGGAACCTGACCCTGAAATGGGGCGGCTGGTGGGTTTGTAGGTGTTGTCCCAACTGCTGCGGGGGCTGTACCTCTACCCCTACTACGTTTTCGGCCACTTCCTCGGCCTCTAGTGGCTCCTGCAGGTAGTAGTGGTGGTCGTCCATCCTGACTAGTAGAGCGTGTCCTCACCATCTATGAGAGAATAGGATAAAAGAAGTTTAGTACACGGATTAACAAATTCGCACGACAAGAATTTTAAGAATATGGAATTTTCATAAAGGTTCTGCATCCTCAAGAGGATAAATACAGACGTCTTCGTACCGATCCGCGAGACTCTACTAAACCTGCTCATGACTCGTGAGACCTATATAACCTAGGCTCTAATACCAACTTGTCATGACCCTAAACCCACACCCAATCGTGATAGCCTCTCATGAAGACAAGGCCAGCCGATACACTTCCAATTCACTTTAAGCAGTTAATATAATAAACCAAGGTCTTTAATATAAATAAATCCCAAAGATAACAATATAAGTTGCAAAAACAAAATAAACCAACAGAGCCCTACATCGGAATGTCACCAATCATGAGCATCTAAAACAATACAAAGAGTATAGAGTCTAGTCCATTACTACGTGATTAAATCAAAATAAAATTGAAATAGAGGGAGAATGCACTGGGTTGCCAATCGCCAAGCAGCTACCTAGTAAATCTCCGAAGACCTGCTGGAACTATCAACCCTCAAGATCAGGACTTGTAGCGCCCGAATCTGCACATAGGGGTACATGGATTAAAGTGAGTACTTCCAACTCAGTGAGTAATAAAAATAAATGAAGATTGAGTAATATAAAACCACGTAAGGCACAACATTATAGGCATAACAAATCAGTAAATATAATTAAACAATGAAATTTCATAAACATCTCTTAAATAGTTAATAATATATAGGAAAACAATAAAAAAAAGTAAACACATAATAACTGGGCCTCAGGCATAGTAACAACAGAATCAGCCCCTCGGGCAATGTCACAGAATAATACGAGCCCCTCGGACTATATCTCAAATCAGAATAGGTACCGCGCTCATTAAGGTGTACAGAATCTGAGCGGGACGCATAATCAAGCCATCTCATGGCATCATAAACAGGCTCTCGGCCTCATATAAATCTCGAGCCACCTTGTGGCGTACAATCTCAGGCCCTCGACCTTATTATCATAATCAATGTATCACTGATGCGGTGTGCAGGCCGACCCAAATGTATCCTCACAACACAGGCCCTCAGCCTTACTCAGTCAGAATCTCATGACCCCTTCGGGCCACAGTAAAATATGAAGCTCAGCTCAAATAACTTTGAAAATAACATTTAATGTGTTTAAAATAGAATAATATAGCTGAGTCTTTAAAATAGTAAAATATAGTATGACTGAGCACCAGTATGAAATCGATCAGTGTGGAAAATGGCATTTAAATATCCCCTTAAGGGTTCAAACAGCTGGCACGAAGCTCACATATGGCATTTAGCCCAAACTATAATAATATTAAACAACTAACTATCAAATACACAGTAAAATAATCATTCGGAATGAACTAAATCACAATCCCCAATGGTGCTCTATCCCATGCTCGTCATCTAGTATGTAAGTCACCTCAACATAGTCGTATACTGTGAAACTCTAGGGTTTCGTACCCTTAGGACAACATTTAAAATTATTACTCACCTCAATCCAGCTCGAAATCTAGCTTGCAATGCCTTTTCCTTTCGAAACGACTTCCGAGTGCTCCAAATCTACCAAGTTCAGATTTTTATCATTAAATTATGCTAAACGAATGAATTCCAATTGAAAAATATTGATTTTAAGCACAAAATCCGAAATCAGTCAAAACTGACCCCCGGGACTGCATGCCGGAAATGGACAAACTTTATACCAAAATGTTCTTCATCATCTCACGAGTCCGTACATATAAAGAATTTAAAAATCGGGGTTCATTTGACCCCTCAAATCATCCCAAAAATGTCTCATAATCTCAAGCCCTAACTCCACCTTTTTCTACTGATTTTCATGAATTTACACTGATATTTTCGTTCTTTAATCACAAATAATCAAGTTTTAGGGTCCAAAATCCTTTCCTCAATGAATAACAATGATTTTCTCTCTTCAAATTTGCCCAAAGCTTCAAAATTTCGTTTTGAAAGTGAGAAACCCTCTAAAAATCACGAAGGAGGAATTTAATATAATCTAACCAGACACTTCCACATCTGCGGTCCTCCCACCGCATTTGCGGTACGGCATTTGCGGTTCTTGATCCGCTTCTGTGGAAGTAACTTAAGATCCCCGTTGGCCGCATCTGTGATCAAACTCTCGCATCTGCAGCATCGCAGATGCGGTCCTCCTAGCCACTTCTGTGGTTCCTGACCAACAAACCTCTGGCCGCTTCTGTGGCTCTTCCTTTGCGTATGCAGCGCTGCACCTGCGGTCCCCCATCCGCAGGTGCGGAAATACCTAAAGCAACCAAATATAGCAGCTTCACTAATTCTTCAAACTCCCCGTCAACCATCTGAAATCACCCCGAGGCCCCCGGGACCTCGATCAAAAGCATAAACATATTCCATAACCTTATTCAAACTTGTACCAATCTTCAAAACACCTCAAACAACGTCAAAATCATGAAACTCATCAAATTCAAGCCTAAGGTTCTAAATTCTTCTTCATTCTGCTTTTGATCAAAATCCCAATCAAACCACGTCCAAATGACCTGAAATTTTGCACACACATCCCAAATGACATAACAAAGCTACTGCAACTTCCCAAAATTTTATTTCGACCCCTATATCAAAATCTCACCTATCAACCTGAAAACGCCAAAAAATTCTATTTCGCCAATTCAAGCCTAAATCTACTCCGGACCTCCAAAGCACATTTTGATCACACTTCTAAGTCCTAAATCATCTCTCGAAGCTATCCAAATTGTCGAAACTCACATCCGAGCCCTCTAACACATAAGTCAACATCCGGTTGACTTTTCTAACTTAAGTCTTCTTAAAAGAGACTAAGTATCTCAAACCTTCTCAAAACCTTTCCGAACCCAAGCCAACCGACTCGATCACATATAAAACCAATAATTAAGGCAAATAGAAGCAGAAATGGGTAAAACGGGGTAGTAACTCATGAGACGACCGTTCGGATCGTCACAATATTATTAATTGATAAGGCATAACTAAAGTAAACATAATCTAAAAGTAGTAAGTCATGTTAAAATAAGTACGACTAATGAGTACTAAGTATTAATTAAATGGCTAAATAATATTAAAAGTGAGTTATTCATTTCACTATCTAAATCAATATGAAACTAAAAAAAAATATCCAATACTATTGTCATTCTAGTATTGAATTGAACTTTTTTGTTAACATTTGTATTGATTTGATTTCGCTTTGGGCTTTATGTTAGTTCATAACTTTTATGCTATAAAACACATGTAATCATTCAAAAGTTCTAAGTCCAAACTTAAAATAATAATTAATAGAGAGAACAATTAAAGCGTTTAAATTATATTTATAAATAACATTACAATAATTATTTTTATGTATAAAATATTTTAAAATTTGTATACATGTAATATCGGGTTGGTTTGGTTTCGATTTGACTTGTTTTAGTTAAAACCAAACCAAGCTAATTATGGTCGAATTTTTTTTGTAATACCAAACTAATTATGGTCGGATTTTTTTGTAATACCAAAAATAATCGAGTTTTTTTTCTCGATTTTACTCGAATTATCAGTTCGATGCGATTTGTCAATTTCCTTTGTACACCCTAAGTGTTTCTATTAGACTGGTGGATAAGAACCATAAGATTGATTGACTAATGGGTTGACATAACTAATGATTGTTGCATCTACGTTATACAAAACTTGCTATTGTTGTCTTTTTAGTATTAAAAGAGTGTTGAGATTTCTACGCTAATTATCCTCAAAATAGCACGGTATAGCCAGTTTTCGCTCTGATCAATCAAAAATAGCCAGTGTTTACCAAGTCAATAAAAAATAGTCACTATTTTGCTGCAACAGAGACCTGTCCCGTATAATATACGGGAGTTCGGTGCATTTGTGTACGAACTCCAGCATATTATGCTAGACTGGTATACTTTGTTGACTCCTGTATAATATACGGGAGACTGGAGCACCGATACTCAAAACTCCAGTATATTATACTGGACATTTATACTTGCTGGAGCTCCAGTATATTATGCGGGAGTTCCATCATAATTATACTTGAACTCCCGCATATTATACGGGAGTTCTAGCATAGTTATCCTGGAACTCCCGTATAATATGCGGGAGTTCAAGCATACTTATGCTGGAACTCCCGTATAATATGTGGGCGTATTTTCCGGATTTTGAACAGTGTTTTCGTTCAGATTTATCTTTACATGAAAACTGGCTAAATTTCGATTATTTTTTTAACTGGGCTATTTTCGAATGACCAATTGTAAATCTGGCTATTTTTAAATTTCTCCCCTAATTATCGGTTGTCATAATTTTTTTATTTTAGACTTTTTCATATAATTAAAATATTTTCTCTTTTTGCTCCTCGTTTCTTTTTTCCTTTATTGTATCCTATCTTTGGCAATTATAGTTAGGTTTCAACTACTCCTTCGACTATTCGACAATGAAATGAGAGTCAATTGTGCAACATTAAACGATAGTAACTTATCGATTTGCAACTAGTTGAGATCAGGTATGTGGATCTACACTAATAATTATGCAATAAAAATAATCTGTTATGGAATATAACTCAAAGTAACAATATGGAACAAGGAAATAAAAGCAATTTAGTAAAACATGAACAAGAAATGGAGATAGAGAGAAGGAAGAGATTTTCTTCTTCAATTGTGTGTATTTTCCTATCTATTACAAGGCCTTTATATAGGCATACAAAGTGAAGAAAATATATCATAGAATATGTCATTGAACATAAAAAATATGTAATTCAATATGTCATTAGGCATTTGAGATTAAGATCATGGAAGAAGAGTAGACATCCACCATAATGTGATATTTATCACAACACTCCCCCTTGAATGTCTATAGATAATGTGTCTCGTTAAAACTTTACTAAAATAAAACCTAATGGGAAAAAAATCCTAGTGAAGGAAAAAGAGTACACATGTTTAGAAATACGCATTTTGGTTGTCTCGTTAAAAACTTTGCAAGGAAAACCCAGTGGGATAAAACCTTGTAAGGGAAAAAGAGTGCAACGTACATTAACTCCCCCTGATGAGAGCATTAATTCACATCCTTGAGCCTTCGCATCCCCATTTTATGTACTAGCTTCTTGAAGGTTGATGTCGGTAGAGATTTTGTGAACAAATCAACCATATTATCACTTGCACCAATTGCACTAAGATATGGTACTTCAGGACCAAGTAGCTCTTCATTCTTTTCTTGAGGTCGGAATGGATCCTTATTCACATCAAGTGATCGAAAAACCATCGGAATACTTAATGGATATGCTCCATCCATGTGAAACTGTTTCAATACCTTTTCTGTATATGCAGATTGATAAACAAAAGTTCCGTGTGCCAAATGTTCAATTTGCAAACCAAGACATAATTTTTTTCTTTCCGAGATATTTCATATCGAATTACTTCTTTAAATAATCAATTGCCTTTTGGAGTTACATAGGAGTTCCAATAAGGTTTATGTCATCAACATATACGGCATGTACACAAATTCCAATGTTGTTTTCTTTATAAAAATACATGGACAAATGGCATCATTTATATAACCTTTCTTTAATAAATACTCACTAAGACGATTATACAACATTCGTCCTGATTGCTTTAGACCGTACAAAGATCTTTGCAATTTGATTAAAAATATTTTTCGGGACTTTGAATTATGTGCGTTAGGCATTTTAAATCCCTCAGGAATTTTCATGTATAGCTCATTATCAAGTGAGCCATAAAGGTGCGGTAACCACATTCATTAAATGCATGTCAAGCTTTTCATGAACATCAAAATTAATGAGATAATGGAATGTTATAACATCCATAACGGGTGAATATATCTCTTCATAATCGACACCAGAACTTTGTGAAAATCCTTGTGCAACAAGGCGTGTCTTATATATTTGTACCTCATTTTCACAAATAGAGGTATGCGGATCAAGAAGAGATAATGATGGATTTTTTCACAAAATTTTCCGTTTGGTTTCACCAACTTCTCTCCCTAATTTTGGAAAAAGTGTATCATAAAATCGACAGTCTGCAAATCATGCAGTAAACAAATCCCCCGTCAATGTTTCGAGCTAGCGAATAATGGAGGGCGATTCAAAATCCAACATATATTCCTAACCTTCTTTGCGGACCCATTTTGGTGCGATATAGAGGTGCTACAGGCACGTATACTGCGCATCCAAAAATTCTTAAATGGGATATATTAGGTTCATGACCCAAAAATAATTGCAACAAGGAATATTTGTGATGATTTGTCAGTCTGAGACGAGCTAACATTGTTGCATGGAAAATGGCGTGGCCCCAAACATAAGTGGGCAACCTTGTTTTCATGAGTAACGGTCTTGCTATCAATTGCAAACGTTTAATTAAAGACTTTACAAGACCATTTTGACTGTGAACATGAGCTACATGACGTTCCAATTTTATCCCAATTGATAAGCAATAATCATTAAATGCTTGGGATGAAAACTCAGCAACATTATCAAGTCTAATAGACTTAATTGAATTATCGGAAAATTGCGCCCATAATCAAATTATTTGTGCCATTAACTTTGCAAACGCGAGGTTGCGAGATGAAAATAAGCACACATGAGACCGTCTAGAAGATACGTCTATTAAGATCATAAAATACCTAAACGACCCACTAGGTGGGTGAATAGGTCCACAAATGTCCCCTTGTATACGTTCCAAAAACGCATGGGACTAAATTTCAACCTTTGTTGGTGATGGTCGAATAATTAACTTGCCTTGATAACATGAAGCAAGAAAATTCATTAATTGAAAGAATCTTTAAATTCTTTAATGAATGCCCATTTGAGTTTTCTATAATTCGTCTCGTTATAATTGATCCAGGGTGTCCCAATCGATCATGCCAAATTACAAAAGTATTGGAATCAGTAACTTTTTATTTTACTCTAGAATGTACCTCAATTGTACTAATTCTTGTCCAATACATGCCACAAGATAAAGATGGGAACTTCTCAATAACCCTCGTTTGGACAGAGACATTCTTGGTAATGATGAGATATTCAAGATTATTCTCATCTATTGTCTCAATATGATATCCATTTCGACGGCTATCTTTAAAACTCAATAAGTTCCTCTTGGACTTGGATGAGAACATTGCATTCTCTATGTTAAGTATTGTTCCTTTAGGCGGAGTTATAGTAGCTCTTTCAGAGCCTTCAATTAGATTACTACTACCAAAAATTGTAGTAATATCTGCCCTTTACATACTTAAATGAGAGAAATATTTTTTCGCTTTGAATATTGTATGTGGCGTACATGAATCAATTAAACAAATCTATCATAGATTTCATCGACGAACATTTTATATCAGTTTCAACCTCCTTATTTTTCATAAAGACACAACACAAAGATCTCTTCATTCATATATTCAGGTACCTGAATCTCTCACGAGATTTTATGAAGTGTTATGTCATGTGATCTTCTAGATTACTTGCCTCCTTTATTATGATCATTTTGATCATTTGCTCATCTTCTTTATAAAGAAGTTTATTTGAAACCGATTGTCTATAAGCTTTAAGTGTACCATAGACTTTGTCCTTCTAGGACTTAATATGCGCATTTGCAATGAGAATATAGTTACTTTCTTTGGATCAGCAAATGCGTTGGGCATGCTTTGCAATATATTGCAGATGAATTATCTTTTATGAACTTCAAGTTCATATTATCTTATTCAAGGATCTAGATGTACACATGATAATTCATTATACGTAACTTTTTCTCAATTGTTTATCTTTTCTCTCCCTCATGTTAGAAAAACTAACTTGCTTCCTCAATTTTGAAAATTCATCATTGTACGTTATGGTGTTAATCAAAATATACACCGCACAAAATAATAATAAGATGGAATTATTTGGTTCCTGACCCCGAACCACTTGTGAGGGGAGAAAATAATATATTTTCGTATATAACGTATATCAAACTGATATACAAAATTTTGTTCTCATAAACAATTATTTAGTTATTAAGTGGAGGAACTCAATAAATTATTTTTCTAAACCAACAGTAATGGAAACCAACTTATGAAGATGAATTATCTTGAATAACAAATCTGAAAATTATGCTCTAAATTAAATTATTGAGCAAGTTACCTCGCAAACACCATATTGTGGGTTAACAAATAATAGCGCAGGTAACCATATCATAGAATCAGGGATGTCAATGGGGCGGGGCGGGGCGGGTGCCGGGCAGGGCGGGTTTTGTTTGATGCGGGGC
>MU676631.1:0-44920 GCA_026770625.1 Nicotiana glauca
AAGTTAAGGAAATTGTTCCTTTATGATAACTCGAGTTCGTACTTGTAACGACTCCATCTAGTGTAGCGACCTCAGTTATAACATAGCAAATATATCAATGGGTCGGGCCTCCACCTCTTAGGCACCATCTACTTGTTTTTCCTCCACCCCTAATTGGCAGTGTAAGTAGAGTAGTAACTGCAATGGAGTACGTGGCACGTGTGCTTTGATGGAACAGATTTCTCCCAAGTCTATGACAATTTCTCAGGACGTTCCTAGTATCACCATTTTCATAATAACCCATCCGCAGTTCGACTGCTCATACTGAGTCTGTACCGAATAACTTAAATAACCATTGTAGGAAATTCTATGCCACTAGTACATTAAAAGATGACTGGCCCACGCAAGTGTTGTGATTAACTTAAGCACTACGAGTATACTGAATATGTTTCCATGACCCCGCTGATACTAAAATGTAGAATTATTAAGGACGTGGGAATATCTCAAGTCCCATCATCATCCCATTCAAATCTCAGCTCTTGATCATATAAAAGTTTTGGAAAACCTTTCAATACCACATAAATACATCTCGGGCCAAAATTGGTATAACACATGACCCCGCAATTTGATCGTTGATAGTGGACTCCCCTCACTTGGCATGAAGCCATAGGTCACAACATCCGATAATCCACAATTTTAACCTTCACAGCTCATATAAGTCAACAAGACGCCAAGGCCCATTGCACCCCTACATGATTCACTGGGTAATCTCTCAATATTTCCGCATCTTCAATCTTGGCAACACGTGGTAACAATGATTGAACAATCCTGGCTCCCTTATAACCCCTATGTGGTACCACTGATCATTGGCGCATAGTTATTACTGAGTGCACAATTTCATACACGAGTAGATGTAAAACAACATAAGTTATATGCTTCAAGTTGAATAATGTCGCAAGATAAGGAATGAAAGAAGTGGGTTATCCTACTAGTTATGTAGCCTCTCGAAGATAATTACAGACGTCTCTGTACAGATCCGCAAGACTCTACTAAACTTGTCTGTGAATTGTGAGACCTATGTAACCTAGGGTTGTGATACCAACTTGTCACGACCTGGATTCCCCGCCCTCGGGAGTCGTGATGGCGCCTACTAGTGAAAGCTAGGCAAGCCAACCAACTGAACTATTTACCTTGTTTTCATTTTGAATCCGATAACAGTTAAGAGCCAACAATTAGATAACAACAGAAATGAATAAGCGGAAGACTGCATTGTAAAGTTTTAATAATACTGCTAATACCAATCCATAACAAATTTACCCAAGACTGGTGTCACAACTTCACAGACTGTCTAGGAGTACTACAAATAAAGGTTAGAAAGAAATAAATACAACACTGTCTCTGAAAATACATGAAGGAACAGGAATAGTAGATAGAAGGAGACGCCAAGGCCTGTGGACGCCTGCAGGACTACCTCGGATCACCTGATGAACAAGAAATAACAAATCTCACTACGGTCCAAAGTCTACAGTACTGGGATCTGTACAAAAGAGTACAGAGTGTAGTATTAGTACAACCGACCCCATGTGTTGGTAAGTGCCTAGCCTAACCTCGGCGAATTAGTGACGAGGCTAGGACCAGACTACCAAATAAACCTGTGCAATATAACATACAAAAATAATAGGAAGCAGATAACAATGATCATCCAGTGAAATAAATAGCAGGCAACAAAAACATCATAAATACTGCTCAACGAATAATATATACAAGTGCAATCAATTAATCAAGTCCTTCAACTATAAATATCTTTCAAATATATTTCCTTCAAACAAGCATCTTTCGAATATAATTCTTTCGAGTAAAGGTCACATTGTGATGCCTCATTTCATAATCATAAATATTATAGCTCTCATCCCACTTTTATATTTTTTTACGGCATCTCGTGCCCATATTCTATCATAGCCGCACGGGCAACTCACATGCCATTAAATTAAAAAAATCACGATATTTTCCCCGGCACCTTGTACCCATATATTTTTGTCTCACATTGCGCAACAACATTCTCAAGTTACTCAGTTCATAGGGTTCATAACCCAATACAATTAAGAATATTTACGGAGCCTCATTTACTCAACAAGAAGTAGAGTACAACTTCTAAACCCATTTGAAACTACTCATCAAGAAAAGATGAAGTTATTTTTAGAAATCATTTGAATAAATAAAGTACCATGTTTCAATTAGAATACAACATCGAATGAATTATTACTTTTACCAAGGGATTTGATAAATTAACATAGTAGAAATTCCTTGTTATGTACAGTACAACCTCAAATGGTTTAAGGAAAATTAAGTTGAGAAATCAATTGAGTTAAAAATGTAACAATTGTTGAAATTTGAAGTATTGAATATATATAAAACAAATAGGGCGACGTATTGTCAACACTATGAATTCCAACACAAAGGGTAACAACCGTAAAGTAATCTAAACCATTAAAATACTTGAATTGATAACAACAATTACAACGGAGAAAAAATAATCACGGAAGGAGTACAACTCAGCACATAAATAACAACCGGGGATCTCCCAGGATACCGTCCTGTAGTCACCAAATATAAACATTCAGTGGATCTCCCGGGTTCAATCCCGTAGTCCCAAAGTAAATGTGCAGGGGGATCTCCCGGGAATCTAACCCGTAGTCCCAAAATAAATGTGTCGGGGGATCTCCTGGGAATCTAACACGTAGTCCCAAAGTAAATGTGCAGGGGGGTCTCCCGGGAATCTAACCCGTAGTCCCAAAGTAAACAAACAAGGGGAAGATTCCGAAATCCCACATCCGTAGTCCCAAAATAAATACACAACGCAACCAATAGAATCAACAGTTACATCACAACAGAAGGATCTAACATCACCGCAATACATATAACAACAACAAATGACAATACTACAAGGTAAGACAAGTAAATCAACTTAGGGGTTGTACATCACGAGAAAATGGTAGAACCAGCTCAAAGGAATAACCACCGAAAAGAATATTGGCATAAAAGAAACAGTTCAATAACGGGAAAACTAACACGTAGTAACGATCTCATAATATACAAGTCAATAATAAAGAAATCAACACGAGTCAAGTAGTTATGAAAATATAACATGACAATAGGAGAGGCAAAGATCTTCAGTTAAGTCAAATAGGAGTCACATTAATCAAAGTATAAGACTCACGGGCATGCTTGACACCAACGTATAGATACTCGTTACCATTCCTATACGTCGTACTCAACAAATAATACATAACAATTATGACACAACTCCTAATCCATCAAGCTAAGGTTAGACCAAATACTTACCTCGTTTTGCAGCCAATTCAAAATTCCAACAAGCCTTTGCCTCGCGAATTCGTCCGAAGCTTCAAATCTAGTCATAATAATTCAATATACTCAATATAAACCGTACAAACTAATTCTATATGAAAATACTATTTTTCCAACAAAAATCCAAAATTTAACTCAAAATCATCCGTGGGTCCCATGTCTCAAAATCCGACAAACTCACAAAATCTGATAACTCATTCAACCACGAGTCTAACCATACCAATTTTACCAAAATCCGACATCAACTCGACCCTCAAATCTTCAAATTAAACCAAGAGGGTTTTCAAGGTTTTACCAACTAAAATCACCAATTAAATGTTGTAAACAACGATGGGTTCGAGTAATCTAACCAAAATTGAGTTAAGAACACTTACCCCGATGTTTTCCTTGAAAATCTCTCGAAAAATTGCCTCACCCTAGCTTCCTTGGTCCAAAAATGAAAGAGTGAGACCAATTTGGACTTTATTCTGCTGCCCAGGGATTTGTTCTTCGCGTTAGCGGTCCTCCTCTCGCGTTCGCGAAGAACAAAATTTCCCAAAAATCATTTTCTAAACTCTTTTCGGACAGCCTCTAGTATAATGGCTATAACTTTTGATGTAGATATTCAAATGACTATTATAATATGTTTATGGAAACTAGATTCAAAGAGCTATAACTTTTGGTTTGAATCATCTCAAAATCCGTTGTATATTGAGAGATATGAGTCTCCGAAGTAAGATATGTGCAACAGAATTTCTTCTTCTTCGCGAACGTGAGGCTCTCTTCGCGAACGCGAAGAACAAAATCCCAGAAGCCAAATCCTTCTTCGCGTACGCGAGAGGACCCTCACGGATGCGAAGAACAATACCAGATACCAGCTTCAGCTATTGTAAAACAGCCCAAAATGATCCGAAACCACCCCGAAACACACCCCGAGGCCCCTGGGACCTCAACCAAACATGCCAACCAATCCTAAAACATCATTCAAACCTTTCCCAATCTTCAGATCGCTCAAAACAACATCAAAATACAAATTTTACATCGGATTCAAGCCTAAGAATTCCAAAAACTCTCAAATTACGCTTTCGATCAAAAAGTCTATCAAACCTCGTCCGAATGACCTCAAATTTTGCACACAAGTCACATTCAACACTACGAAGATACTCCAACATCCGAAATTCCATTCTAGCCCTCGGATCAAAATCTCACTATCGAACCGGAAACTTCAAAAATTCAACTTTCGGCATTTCAAGCCTAAATTAGCTATAGACCTCCAAAACACAATCTGAACATGCACCTAAACACGAAATCACCCAAAGGAGCTAACAGAACTATCGGAATTCCGTTCCGGGGCCGTCTTCACACTGTTCCAACTATTATCAAATTTCACAAACTTAAGCTCTCATTTAGGGACCAAGTGTCCCAAAACTCTCCGAAACTCCAAATAATTCCTCTCGGCAACTCACAATAGCAGAAACAAACACGGAAATACAGTTAATAGGGGATCAGGGCATGAATTTTTAAAACAACAAGTCGGGTCATTACAGTCTCTGGCAAAAAAATAAAAAAAAAACTACTCCATATACCATAAAACTCTTTCACATTTGAAACCCTATAATTATAGTTCGTTAAAACACTATAGCTAGATTTAAACAAAGCGAATTTTTTTAAAAATAAATATAATATATAGGGCACACGTCTATGTTTATCCAGATAACAAAAAAGAGTTTAAAAATCAAATAAAAGTGTACTTATATATATAATAAAGTATACTTACACACTGGAAAAAGAAATATCACAAAAATCAGTCAATATTCAAAAAAAGTTTTTTTTTTCTTTTTGAAGAATGATTGTTTGAAGAGTCAATTTGTAAAAATGGTCATCAAACAAATAACAAAACTTTGGTTATACAATTGCTATCATTAATTTCAGTTTAGCACCTTCTAAGAATTGAAGGGTGTAAGTTGAAACATCTTCATTCAGCTGCAGTCAAGCCAACATTACAAGGGTATAGAATTTTTTCGTTGAAGAATATTAGTTTAGAATCATTAAATTTTGTGAAAGGTTTTTTCTCAAACTAAATAAAAGCGATATTGGTTTCTAATTGATTATTTCTATAGCGATTTTCAAGTGTAATTAAAAGTACATTTAAAAGAAAAAAAGAAGTTGGTGTGACGTGAATTTTTTTAAAACTATAAACAAATTATTTTGAAATGGGATTATTTTTTAAAATAAAAGATAAAATATTTTTGAATTTTAGTAGAGAGTTGTAAAATTATTCTAATAGAAGTCATTTCATGGATAAAATTAAAAAACCGAAATCGTATGGAATATTTACATAAATATCCTACTAGAATTATTATTTACTTTTTATACCTAATATACATAGCTAATATACTGACAACATACGATTAAACACATATTATATATATGTTATATATAAATTACACATCCTTCAATTTTTTAATTTAAGTGGTTGGGTGAGCACCTATTTAGGTTGATTAGATAAGCCAAAAGAAAAATACAAAAGAATTTCAATTAAAGACTACAAATATAAAAAAGTTCTTATATAGATAATTTCTATTAAAACTCATCATTTTATCGTAAAATAAATTAATTTATTGTAACAAAAGAAAGAAAGACATAAAAAAAATAAGATACAAGAGTATAAATATAGAAAAAAATGTATGAAAATCTAAGAACCAGAAATAAGAAATGATAACGGATCTCTACTTTTGTTTCATATTTGTTGAATATAAAAAAATTGGAAGCTGATCCCATCAATTTCAAATATTTTTTTCAATTTAAATTCATAAATTATAAGATAAGGATATCTTAGAATATATATATTTTTAATTTACATTGTGTGTCATTTATAGAAAATCACTATTACTAACAAACTAATATGATATTCAAATATAAATTTAAATGATTTGAGTGGTTTGTATTGAGGTTAAGCCAAATATTGTGTCAAAAAAATTACTTGGCAATTTTAAGACAACATATGCAGTGTTATATAATAATAATCAATTAATTTAACATTTAATGATTCAAAGAACAAAAAATATGTATATATAGGGTATTCAAAATTCAAAATATGCGGCTAGAGATATCGATAAACTGAAAATGAAGTCATGTTGAAATAAAGTATCACCGGCTAAAGAATCATTTAAATTTTTGGATAGCCGATTAAAGTAGATTTTAAATTAAGGATAATATCTTCACTTGCATTGTTATAAAGATAATCATTATTGAAATATACATAAAGTTTTAGAAATTAAAATTTTAAAATAGAAATATTTTTTAAAATATAATAACATACCAAATAAGAGCTCAAGTTATAGTAAAAGAGTCATGTCGTAACCAAAGAAGCGTCATATTGTGTCAACCTTTATGCTTTGCCATAAATACTGGTTATTATTTTGCTTTGTAGCTATTTTTAGGTTTCAATGACATCAATGAGAATTATGCAAAAAATAAAATTATCACTACGAGATTTGAGAAAATATTAGTCTTTTTTCATGTAGTGTTTCTTAATTAATATCTAACAATTATCTGTATATAATTCAAATAACTATGATATTTAACATGGTAACGTCAAATATCAAAATGGAGTCAGACTAGGAAAAAAAATTCACTTGCTAAAGAATTTTTAAAATTTTTAGATAGCCACTAAAATGAGTTTTTAATTAAGGATAGTATTTTCACTTACATTATTAAAAAAATAATTATTATTCAAAAATAAAGTTATAGAAACTGAAATTTTAAAATAGTATTTTTTGAAAGATATCAACACACCAAATAAGAGTTCAAGTAATAGTAAAAGAGTCGAGTAGTATCTAAAGAGTCCTTCGTAGTTTCAATCTTTGATTGTTTTGCCATAAATATGAGTTATTATTTTACTTTCTAACTATTTTTGGGATCCAATGATACCGGCGAGAAAGGTATCAAAAAAGAAAAAATAGAATTATAATTAGGATATTTGAGATATGGTTAATCTTTTTCATATAGTGTTTCTTAATTAATATCCAATGATTATCTATATTTATCTGTAAGGCCCCGTACAATTTTACCTAAAAACCCGGAGTTTCATGGTGCCGATAGTAGAGATTCTTCGCGGCGAGTTTGCAAGCCGCGGTATAAACTTTTTGGGTCGAACTGTATGCTGGGGAGTTGAAGGAAAATGCTTGGTAGAAAAGGACATTTCTACGGCCCACTATGCACCCACAGAATGAGGCAATCAACTGGGTAACTTTTGGATGTCATTTCACGGCCAATTATGCGACTGCAAAACAATTTTGCGGGCCGCACATCGATCGCTGATCCAGCATAGAAATTTTTTGTAGGGAGGTTCTGCACGCATTATGCGATCGCATAACAGGTCTGTGGCGCATTGTGCGACCGCAGAACAGGTCTGCGGACCGCATAATGGCTGTAGAGTGGGTCAGACCTGCCCAGTTCTGGAGGGCCTTTTTGCGGCCCATTTCGCGAATAGCAGAAGCATTATGCGACCGCAAACTTGTGTCGGGCCTCCTATTTTTTGAAATTTTTGAACCCGGCCCCATTTTAATAAAACACCTTTGGGGATCATTTAAAGGGGAAAAACATATACTTCTAGAGAGAGGGAGTGACATAGAGTGATAAAGGGAGTTCCTAAGCTTCATCCACCAATTCTTACTCAAATCTTGGAAGATTAACAAGGAGATCATACTAGGTCTTCATCCCAAAGGTAAGATTCTACACCCTAACTCTTAATTTCGAAGTTTAACTAGAAATGGGCAATTAGTAAGATAATTCATAGGTATGGGAGTTGTTCATCTTGCATGCATGTGTTATCAAATGGTGTAATAAGATTGTTGAGCTAAAAATGGTAGATAATGGGTTTGGAATGATGGAATCCACCATAGGAGGACCTTGAAACCTTAATGCACACCTAGTGTTTGATAAAATGCTCAAATGAGCTAGACCTATGATCATCTTCCTATTGCGGTTCAATTTGTTACATTTCTAAAATAGATTGAAGTTGCTAAGATTTTTGGAATATTTTAGAGTTTAAGGAAGCTCAATTGAGGTATGTTGGCTAAACTCTTCTTTAAGAATTTGTAACGACCCGGTCAGTCGTTTCATGAATTACCGCTCAGTTTTCCCCATTTCTGCTGCTTTATGTGTTGTTCAACTGTATTTAATCGTATCGTGTTGATTGGTTTGGGTTTGGAGTGGTTTTGTAGAGGAATGAGACACTTATTCTCTTTTGAGTAAGATTAAGTTAAAAAAGTCAATCAGATGTTGACTTATGGGTAGAAGGTCTCGGATGTGAATTCAGATGGTTCGGATAGTTATGTTAGGTGATTTGGGACTTATGAGCATGATCTAAATGTATTTTGGAGGTCCGTGGTAGATTTAGGCTTGAATTGGCCAAATTGAAATTTTGGTATTTTCTGGTCGGCAATGGAAATTTTGATATCGTGGTCGGATTGGAATTTCGGAAGTTGGAATAGGTTCGTTGTGTCATTTCTGATGTGTGTGCAAAATTTTAGGTAATTCAGATGAGGTTTGATAGGTTTTTACATCATTTGTGGAATTTGGAAGTTTGGAAATCCTTAGGTTTGAATCCGATGGTGATTTGATTTTTTTTATGTTGTTTTGAGTGTTCTGAAGGTTGGAACAAGTTTGAATGATATTTATGGGATGTGTTGGCATATTTGGTTGAGGTCCCGAGGGCCTAGAGTGAGTTTTGGGTGGTTAACGGATCAATTCTTGGCTTTTGAAGTTGGCAGATTTCTGGTATTTTATTGCAGATAATTCCTTCTTCGCGTTCGCGAGAGGGATCTTGCGTTCGCGAAGGGTTAGTGAGAGGGGTAGCCGAGTTGTTCTTCGCGTTCGCAATGTAGCTCCTGTATTCGCCAAGATGTATGAGTTAAGGCTACACGTTCGCGACCTAGGCCTCGCGTTCGCGTAGAATGGAGCTGAGTGGTCTTCGTGTTTGCGAGTGGGCCCTCGCGTTCACGAAGAAGGGAATTTTGGTAAGAGGAATCTTGTGCTTCGCGAACGCGAGGGAGCACGTTCACGAAGAAGAAAACACCTAGGCAGAATGTTTAAGTTCAAAATCGAGGATTTTGGTCCATATTCTCAACATTCATTAGAGAGATCGGGAGAAGGCGATTTTGGAGGGAATTTTTAGAGGATTGATTAGGGTAAGTGCCCGTCACTCAAATTTGGTTAAATCCCATGATTATGTCTTGATTCTTATCATTTAATTTGGAAATTTTGGGGTGAAAATTAGGGAAAATGGAAGAAGATTTGGAGAGTTAATTTTGGGGATTTGGATGGTCATTTGATGTCGGATTTTGGTGAATTTGATATGGGTAGACTCGCAAGCGAATGGGTTTTCCAGTTTTGTAATTTTTTTATCGGATTCTGATACGTGAGCCCGGGGGACGAGTTTGAGCCAATTTAGGATTTTTGAGTTAATTTGATTATTTTTGCTTGAGCTTTGTTCCTTTAGCGCATATTGATGATAATATACTAATTTCGATTAGATTTGGAGCATCTAGAGGCCGGTTCGAGAGGCAAGGACATCGCGGGCTAGAGTTTGGACCGGTTTGAGGTAAGTAATGATTGTAAATGTTGTCCTGAGGGTATGAAACCCCAAATTTCACATCGTTTCGCTACTTTGAGGTGATGCACGTGCTATATGACGAGTGTTGGTTCGTGCAACGTTGGGGATTGTGACTTGGTCCATCCCGTATGGCTATTAAATCGCGTAGTTGATTGAAAACCATTTGATACTATTGTGTTTTGGAAAGTATTACTATGTTTTTGGCTGAATGTCATATTTGGGCCTTGTGCCAACTGTTTTGGACCCTTAGGGGCTTTTTACTACTGTTTCCTTACTATTTTGGTTTAATATCTACACTCAGTCATGCTATGTTTTACTGTTTCCTTACTATTTACCCTGTTTTGACTCCACAAATGATATTTTGGGCTGAGCACCCTATTTTACTGTTAGCCCGAGTGGCTTGAGAGATTTCTAACTAAGTGAGGCCGAGGTCCTGTGTTGTGAGCATATCATGGGATTGGGCTACGCGTCGCAACATGTTGTACTAATTGTGATATATGAGAGGCTGCGAGCCTGTTTGTTTTATGCCACGAGGTGGCTTGTTATAACGCTTGGGCTGTAGGAGTCCCTCGGGAGTTTGAACACCCCCAGTGAGCGCGAATACCCAGTGTGAGTGATGTGATGCTCCTGAGGGGTTGTTATTGATTCATGTTGTTGCCCGATGGGCTGATTACGAGTGATTGTGAGGTGGTCTGAGGGGCTGGTTCTGTTGATATTTTGCCCGAAGGGCTGTTTACGTTTCTATCATTTTGACTCACTGTTTCTTCACTTATTTGAAACTTTTGAAAGATGTTTTAAAAGAAAAGGTTTTACTGAAATTGAGTTTGTTTTACGAGAAAATTAAGTTTTGTACTATTTTGGAAATATACTATATTTTTTGTAGTGCTATGATGTGGAATTGTCTGTTTTCTTACTGCTCAACTTTCATTTACTTTTATTACTTACTGAGTTGGCGTACTCACATTACTCCCTGCATCTTGTGTGCAGATCCAGAATTTGCGGGTCGCGATAGTGAGCATTGGATGTCCATTCAGCAGGATTTTGGAGTCGACAAGGTAGCTGCATGGCATTCGCAACCCTTTTCTTCTCCCTCATATCTTCCCTAGATTTTATTAGCATTGTCTTCCAGACTCTGTTAGACTTTATTGTACTTAGACAGAGTTATAGTTGCTTGTGACTTGTGACACCCCGATGTCAGGCTTGTGTATTTATTCTGCACTGGTTATTTGAACTTATGTTATGAGACTTCTTGTTAATTAATGGCTTAAAAAATGACTTTTATAGAAAAATGGTTTGATTTGGGAATTGTGTCGGCTGGCCTAGTTTCATGATAGGCGCCATCACGACCGGGTCAGTTTTAGGGTCGTGACAAGTTGGTATCAGAGCCTAGGTTACATAGGTCTCACGAGTCATGAGCAGGTTTAGTAGAGTCTCGCGGATCAGTACAGAGACGTCTGTACTTATCCTCGGGAGGCTGCAGAACCTTTAGGAAAAACTTCACATTCTTGAATTCCTGTCATGCGAATCTGTTGATTCTATTAACTAAACTTCTGTTATTCTATTAGCTCACAGATGGTGAGCACACGTGCTACCGGTCAGGACGGACGACCACCAGTACCACCGGTTAGGGCCAGTAGAGGTTGAGGATGCAGTCGAGGCCGTAGTAGGGGCAGAGGTAAAGCTCGCACAACAGCTAGGGCATCACCTGCAAATCCACCAATCGCCCCAGATCAGGATCAGGTCCCAGTTGCGAACGCTCTAGCATTACCAGCTCAGGCACCGGCTGTGCCTATTGTTATCCAAGGCCTTCAGGAGGCCCTGGCCTAGATTCTATCAGTGTGCACTAGCCTGTCTCAGGCAGTCTCAATTACTACGGCCGCAACTACTTCTCAGGCCGGGGGAGGCACTCAGACTCCCGCCGCTCGCACACCTGAGCAGGTCGTGCAGGGACTTCAGACACCGGGGGCACCTCCAGCCCAGCCGGTTGTAGCTGCTCAGGAATATGTAGCTCCTGTTATTCCAAAGGACCAGCATCGCAGATTGGAGAGGTTTGGTAGACTTCAGCCTCCGTCATTTAGTGGTGCTGAGGATGAGTATGCACATGGTTTCTTGGATAAGTGTTAGAGGATGCTTCGGACCGCAGAAAGAGACTTCCATTTTGATCCTAAATGCATTACCACTATTCCTCTGTGGGTAAATTTCCCAAGCTTGTCTGTTGGGTATTGGACTGCAGATGCACTTAGCAAAGTGGCTAGTCCTATCGGAGCTCATATGTACACGGATAGATACACAATTGATCTCAACAAAATCTCATATGCAAGGGTCTTAGTTAAGGTTGATATCACTAAATCAATGCTGGAGAACATAGAAATTGATACTCTATAAGGAAATATTCAATAACAAGTTGTGTATGAGTGGAAACCAAAGTTCTGCAGTGATTGTAATCATTTTAGCCATGATAACTTTGAATGCTGGAGGAACAAACAACAAGACAATGAGGAGGCAGAATTTAAAGCTCCTAAAAGAAGGAACAGAGCAAGAAAGAAGAAGATAGTGCACAAGTGGAAGCCAAAGGAACGGGTAGAGCAAGATGATGAAACAGATGAAAAGAGAAAGGGAAATCAACTAGTAGAATTTGGAAATGACAAACAAAAATTAGTTGATGTAGACTCTCCAACACAAATGCTCAGAAGGAATGATGAATGCAGAATTCAGCATAGACAAATTGTTGAACTAGAATAGCAGTCTCGAAATGAAGAGGGCATCAATACAAATAGATTTAAGGTTTTGGAAGAGTATATGCCAAGCACTTCCAACACAACTGAGACTGGGATTGATCCTGCACTAAAACCCTCATGATTGTGTGCACTTAGAACATTAGAGGGCTGAACAAGCCCTATAAACAGAAGGAATTGAGACTCTTTCTGCATAAGAATAAAATAGATATCCTTGGATGTCTGGAAACTAGAGTAAAGGAAAGAAAGACAAAAAATATATTGAACATGGTTGCTAGAGATTGGGGTTATTGCTGCAACTATACCTAAGCTGTTAATGGTAGGATATGGATAATTGGAAAACACACGTAATAGGCAAGATACTCAAAATTCATGAGCAATTCATCCATTGCTCGGTGGAGAATCCAGTAACAAGTTTTTAGATTCTGTTGACAACAGTCTATGCTAGGAATAAAGTGCAAGAAATGGAAGTTTTATGGCATGAAATGCAGCTGTTAGGAAGTCAAATTCAAATACCATGGCTCATTAGTGGGGATTTCAACAATGTGTTAACCACTGATGATAAAATAGGACGACCAGTTACATCAAGGGAGTTGCAGAATTTCAAGAGAGTATTGACAACATGCAACTGACTCCACTAAGGACAAAGTGATGTTTCTTCGCATGGTGTAACAAGTAACATGCAAGTAGTATAGTATATAGTAAAATTGATTGGGCATTTGAAAACTTCAGTTGGACTCGGACATATGGGCACCTAGAAGCAGATTTTTTGGACCCTGGAGTATCTGATCACTCCCATATTATGATTCAATTATGGAAAAGGAGAGCTACTTATCCTAAGCCATTTAAGCTATATATGGTGACAATGGACCATCAAGAGTTCACACCTATGGTGAATAGAGAATGTCAGCAGCAGGAAAGAAGGGATCCTATGTCACTTATACGGTTGAAGCTCTAAAGAATAAAATATGAGGCTAAAGGGCTGAACAAGTCCATGGCAGGTTATGAACAAACGTTGACTCAAGCAAGGCAAAGTTTAGAATGTGCCCAAGCAACACTTGTAGTTGATGCCTTTAATCAATTGTTGATTGAGAAAGAGAAACAAAATACTAGTGAATTGGAGAAATAGAGCATAATAGAAGAAAGAATCTTGAGGGCAAAAATCTAGAGCAACATGGATTAAATATAGAGACTCCAATTCTAAATACTTCTATGCACAACTGAAAATCAGGGCTAGCAAAAATGCTATTGTCGCACCCCCTTTTTCCTCGCGGAGTCCGGGGTTTATGATATTTTGGTTGGGACAACTCTTTCCTTTTGGAAAGGGGTTTGCATTTTGAAGAGTTGCCACCTAATGATTTAAGATGCGTTAGGGCACCTATAGGGTTCATTTATAACTACGTTTGGTAACCAGAGACACGGTAATGGCTTGAAATTATCCTAAGGGGAAGGTGTTAGGCGCCCCTCAGGATGTACTAGTATGGTTCCCAGCCAAACAATTTTTTGTAAATTTGTACAATTAGCAAATAAACGAGTATTGCTCAAATAGTAGGGGATTTAAGTTTAAATACACAGGTGTTTGAAAAACAATTAATGAAAAAAGCAAGATTTTGAATAGAATTACAATTTGCGCATGTTTATGAATGTAAATGGTTATCCTATGCTTGTTTATAACATGGATCACATCAATACAATACCCGGTATGACACTCCTCAAAGAGGGGCTACACGTGGTATTAACACACAGGTCATCATATCCATATCTACCCTTTCCCACACCGTGAAGTTAATTAAAGTGAGGGTTGGTCTCGGCCCCTATTACATGTTGTTACCTGTCCATTCCTATCAGTCCCAGAGGAATTTAGGACTCATATCCTATAAAAAGGGGGTTCTAGGCAGACCCTCAAGTTAAAGGTAAAATACTAAGGCGGCATATAATAAACAAGTATGACTTCAATTAGGGGGAGCATGGAAGACAAATGAAAGGCTTAGATATACCTCCACACACAATACACATAAACAACATGACTCATACACAATTAAAGTCTAAATTCAGATCCTAAGCATGGTATCTAAGTGATAACGACAGAGTCAGGTTTATTACATAACTCGGATAGGAAGTCCTAATCAGGCTTGCCTACTAATTTAAACATGCTGACAGTTAAACATTAATCACAAAAACGGTTCTGGTTTTTATTTTTAAAGTTGATTACCTAAGGCTTGCCTAGGCGTAAAATAGTATGCAAAAAACAGTTTAGAAGTTATTTTGCCTAAAGCATGATGTTCTAAATGTTGCACGGATTGTGACCATTTCACTTAAACAAGATAATCAAATATGAGACGATTTTACGTCCTTTTTCATGCATCAGTAGTTTAACTAGGTGTGACTGAGCAAGTGTGAGCGAGATCCTAAAATAGGGTATCCACATGCACATATGAAAATGCAGAATGATTTCAAGATATGATAAATTCCTAAAGCATGATTTCTAAATGCCCAAAGAGTTACAACATGATTTCAAGATGTGCAGGAGCAACATTTTATGTTGATGTTGTTATTTAACCTAAAGCAGGATTTCTAAGTGGTAAAATGGTGTCAAATAAGATGCTGAAACAGTAAACCTAAGAACATGGTATCTAATGCATGATATGCTTTGAATGTATTGGTCTTACACATGGATTCTAATGCGCATATAGGAAATGTAAACCTAAGTCATGGTTTCTACCCATTGATGGTGATAACATATATAACTACCCTCCCCTTTTCACTAGCCAACCCAAATATTCATTTATAGCAGATTATTACAGACCATCATTGAAATGAATTGCATAAGTAGAAAAGAAAATAAGAAGTTACACTATAGAGAGCCTGAAAACAAGACTAGATTTCCAGAACCTCAAATGCCAAGATTGTTTCATAGCCTTTCTCATATCCGAGTGTGTTAGAGTTCCCTAAGGACCTCATGGGATCTCGGGAAGTGCTCATACCCAGATTTCATAGCCAAGACAGAGTAAGTGCAGTGTGGAAAGGCCAGCTTTCATGTATCCAAGTTCAGAGGGAGCTCAAGGGTCCCAAGGCAAGGCTCACACAAAATGGGCAGAACTTAGTGGTCTAATAGTAGAGTGATAGTGCTTGACATAGTTTTGAAAAGATTTAAGCGGGAAAACAGTTTGAGAAAGAGACTTGTTTGAAATAGTTTTGTAAAACAACAAGGGAGTTGTTCAATATGACAATTTTGAAAAGAGAGTAGAGTAACAAGCAACAGTCCAATCACAATACCCAAAACATGTTCACACATGACCAAAGAACATAGGACCAAGGCAGGTTCAACAATCACAAACAGGGGTAGTGGGATTTGGGGACACATAGGTCACATAAGTAAACACATAGTTGCAGGAGCACTTAAGTATAGAATCAGCAATATGGTAAGGGGTTAGAGAACTTCATATTTAACACAGAATCATGTAACTTAAAGATAGTCAACTACTTTGCACAGAGAGGTTCATGCCATGAATCAGAGAAAACACAAGTAAGGAAGAGCCACATTGTGGTATATTAGGAGGGGGAATAACACTTTACAACACATGATGAGTCTATGGGAAGGGGAGACATTCAGAAGCATGCTGATGAAGTAAACATATTAATTGCAAGTTGAACAACAGAACCATAAGTGAAAGCATACTAGAAACAGGATGAACTGAAGCAGTAAAAGGAACATACTGTTTTGAAACTTGAATTGAAATAAGGACATACCAGTAAAGAAGATAGTAAACACAAAGTGAGGGGGCAAGAGAGTAGAGTAATCAACCTTGGCTTGCAGTTGGCTGACTGAGAACAATACAAGTAACCAGAGAAAAGAGAGCAGAGGAATGTTTTTTTTTGTGGGAGAGTTTTTTGAACTAATCTGTTCGTGTGTGTAATGAAAAGATAAGAGGGTATATATAATAGTTTGAAAGTCAGGTCAATAACGCAAGAATCAATTGCCCATCAATTGTAGAACTACAGAATCAATTAAGAACGAAAATAAGCCAAGTCTCCCTTAATTAAGGGAGTAATTTACCAACGGTAGAAAGCAGGTGACAAATAAGGAAAGAATTCAAAATATATATAGGTATAGAATATGTGCTTAAAGGTAGATACATAAAGCTCCAATTAAGGAAATAACAGTAGGAATCAGTTATTAATAAAGTCAACCACATAATAAAGTAAGAAGATAACTTAGAAGTCGGAAACCAACAAAGAATATCATCACATAAAATTAGTAAAGGGTATGAATCACAGGAAATTAGGAATTCAATAAAAGTGGTACTGATTACGGGAAATTAATATAAATTTCTGTGAATAAACAAAAATAGACATAATAAAGGCAAGAGGAATCAAGTCAGAACCCTAACAAGCACAATAGGGTAAAAATCATGGAAACATAGAACACATTCATGAATAACGGACATGCATGCAAATTAAACGAACAAATAAGCAAGGACAGTTCTCATAACCCAAGATTAAGACCAAAATAATTAGGTTTTCAACGTGATAAATTAGATAAAAGGGAAAAACCTAAAGAACCGTTTAAAAATAGTAAGAATCATAGAATAATACCAGAAAACGGAGGGAAAGTTGTTTTGAAAAGGGGTTGAGAAACCCTAGTTTGAAGATGAAAAGACGTTTTTGAAAAATTGGAGAGATTCTTAAGAAAACAGTAAAGATAACTTAGAAAACTCTTAGATCTGTTACGGATCTAAGAAGTCAAGATATAAAATTAGGGTTTGAGAGAAAGCTAACCCAGATATGGAGAGGTCCGACTTAGAAGCCATGGATCTAGCCGGAAAAAGAAAGATCTTACTCGGACA
This sequence comes from Nicotiana glauca, assembly GCA_026770625.1. Classification (NCBI taxonomy): domain Eukaryota; kingdom Viridiplantae; phylum Streptophyta; class Magnoliopsida; order Solanales; family Solanaceae; genus Nicotiana; species Nicotiana glauca. The sequence continues at coordinate 17,526 of MU676631.1, forward strand.
AGCCAATGTGACCAGATAACGGCATAGAAACCATGGGAGGTGAGTGAACCGTCTTTTGGTTCCTTGAGGGCCTCAAGGTAGCAAGAATCTGGCATGTGAGGGGCCATGGAGGCTAGGGGTGGTGGTGGAACCACCACTGATACCGGCGAGCCAACGGCCAACGAACATGAGCCATGGTTGTGCAGAGAGCTTGAGAGAGAATGAGAGAGTGTAACAGCGGAGTCAAGAGAGGAAATGAGGGTTTTGAGGGGGGGGGTAGCCTTTTAGGTTAAATTAGGAAGGGATTATCCTGAACCGTTGATCAAAAATGATCAACGACCAGGATTTGGGCGGAATTGGGTCGGGTAGGATTTAGGTTTTGGGCATGGGGTATTGGGATGTTTTAATTGGGTTTGGGGATAGTTTGATTTAGGTTATAATTGAAATAAAAATGGGGCTATTTTTTAAATACCTAATTAAACTGAATAAAATAATTTATAAATCGGCTAATAATAATACAAAATAAATTTTAGGCATAGAAAATAATTAAAAAATGGGTACTTAGTATTTAAAAATATGAATGATTAATTTCCGGTCAAAAATAGTATAAAATTATATGATTGTGCTATAATTGCAAAGTTATTGCAATTATAGCCAAAAGATACCAATTTGGCTAATTATGAGATAAGTTGGTTTAAATAAGATCATAAATAACAAACAAAATCAAGAGATGCTTTTGAAATCATTTGTAATGTCATTTTGTAATTATTTATTGGGAATAAAATGCTAGATAAATCAATAAAAATATAGGAAAATTAGAGAAAAATACCAACTGCTGTTAATGCATGATTTTGAAGGTATATATGCAATTATAAAATATTTTGGGGAAAAATTAGGTATCAACAACTATTACTTCTGTATACAATGAAATAGGAATGAAGATCACTGATCCAAAAGTTGCGGAAAAAAGTTCCTTGCCTTCTTTATAAAGCTAATGGGGAAGGCAAGTGTACTGATGCCATGCCCTAACACCAGTATCATAAAAGTAGGAAATTGCCTCACCTCACAGCATCAACAGGAACTGATCGTGGACATAACACATGATGAAATTGATGAAGCTATTAGGGACATGCCAAATGATAAAGCCCTTGGAGTGGATGGATTCCCTATAAAAAAATTTACTAAGCAATGGGGGACTGTGAAACAGGATATCTATGAGGCAGTGAGATACTTCTTTCATACAGGGAATATGATGCCAGCATGGAACTGTAGTGATATTACTTTGATCCATAAAATTCCAGCTCCAACTCAGGTGAAAGATTACATGCCAATAGCATGTTGCACTATACTGTATAAGATTATTGCCAAGATACTGACCAAAAGAATCAAAAAAGTGATAGATGTGATTATTGGAAAATCACAATCAACATTCATTGAAGGAAAGAGCATCATTGACAATATCCTATTTAGCCATGAACTATTCAATGGTTATAGTAAGAAAGGCATATCCCTCAGATGTGCGATGAAAGTGGATATTAGGAAGCCATATGATTCCTTGGATTGGCAGTTCCTTAGATGTATGCTAGCTGACCTTGGCTTCCCTAAAAAAATTATCCACGGAGTTATGGAATGTGTTACTACAGTGTCATACTCATTGGTGCTCAATGAAGGCCTCACCAAACCATCTCAGGCTAAGAGAGGGATTAGGCAAAGAGATCATATATATCCCTACCTATTTGTCATTGCAATAGAATACCTACAAAAAGATATGAACAAGCTACCAGAGATAAAGGAATTCAAATATCACCCAAGATGGCAAAAGCTGGGAGTGACTCACATTTGTTTTGCTGACGACTTACTTATGTTTTGCAAGGCAGAAATAAATTCAGTGACTAAAATGCAAGAAAACTTTCAAAGATTTTCTGCTGCATCTGGCCTTCATGCAAATGCAGACAAAAGCTCAATGTACATTACTAGGGTTCATCAGGACATTAAAGACCCATTGAAAAGACTAACATGGTATACAGAGGGATCAATTCCTTTTAAATACTTAGGAGTTCCTCTGTCTGCCAGGAAATTAAACATTCAACAATGTCTACCATTGGTGGAAAAGATCATAGAAATAGTCAGTTGCTGGTCAACAAAGATATTATTATATTCAGGAAAAGTACAACTCATAAAGTCAGGAAAAGATCAATGCTTTGGGATGCAGACTTATTAGGCTCAATTCTTCATACTGCCTAAGAAGATTATGAAACTGATTGAAACTATTTGTAGAACATTTCTATGGATTGGTAAAGGTGCTACATCTAGAAAAGCATCGATAGCTTGGGACAAGGTATGCCAACCAAAAGCTGCCGGGGGTTTAAATATTATCAATATGGGATTATGGAACAAAACAACAATCTTGAAGCAACTGTGGGCATTGACAAAGAAAAATGATATACTATGGATCAAATGGGCTCATTGCTACTACATAAAGCAGGGAGATATTGACACTATAGATACACCTAAGACAACTGCTTTGGTGGTCAGGAAGATTATAGATGCAAAATAAGGGTTGATGCAGATGAACACAATGCAAACTAGCCTTAGTGCAAAGCTAACAACTATGGAGATCCAGGACAGATTTCAAATACATAAAGCATACACTCAACTACTACCCTAACTTGGAAAAGTAGGCTGGAAGAGTATACGTATGCACCCACAGATCCATCCAAGATTCAAGTTCCATTTATGGCTGGCAATCCATCAGAGGTTAGCCACTGTGGATAAATTGCAGAAGTTTGGAATCCAAGTACCATTGGATTGCGCATTTTGTGCTAGGTGAATGGAAACATTTCGTCATCTATTTTTTGAGTGTTCATGTACTAGCATGGTATGGAATAAAATACTTAAATGGTTGTGGCATAACAGGAGAATAGAAAGCTGGCAGACTGAGATATAATAGGTAAGCACTCTAGCTAAGAGGAAAGCTAGCATGGCATGCATTACTACTTCAACTTTTGCCATGGTAGTATATTGCATCTGGCATGAAAGGAACTCCATCAGATTCAACAAAGGGAGATATGAGGCTGGTGTGATCTGTAGAGAAATTGCAAGACACATGCACATATAATGGAGATCAAAGGGCAAATGACAGGCAACATTGCAAAGATTGAATCATTCTAAAATAAATGGCTCAAACTTTGCTTTGAAGTGTAATTAGTATAGTCTAATTTGTAATTGTAATTAGGAGGTTGATGGGCAGCATCAACCTGGCTTTGTAAAGACAATTTTGATGAAATGGAAAATCTATTTTAATCAAAAAAACGTGGAACAAACTCATTTCAAATTGAATCTCAAAATTAATTATCCATTTTCTCTCGTATTAAACGAGCCCAAAATAGGATATTTTTGTCCTCGTTCCCTACTGTTTATTCAATATCATCTACAAGAATTTGGAACCAATGAAATTGGCGCACTAGTCATTTGAAGGTATAATAATTTTTGTTTATTTATTTTGTTATTAGGTAATAAATATTTAACTGGTATGAAATTCTTATTTTTAATGGTAACACTTCACAAATTAAATCGTTTTTCTTGAAAAAGTTATTTTTTTCTATGGTCATCTGGTAAAAAGATACATACAAGGTTCATATGTTAAAGTTTAAGTTAAATGAAATACCTAATGAATAATAAGGAGAGATGGAATCTTTGAATGATCTTTAACTATATCAATACTTTTCATTTTAACCTAATATTACTTAACCACCCGACCAAGACTTATTTGAAGATATAAACTAAGAGAGAATATGAAGGTTGCGGTTTCATATTTGTTCTTTCTTTCTTTCTTTAGGGCTCGAGCAAAGTTATAATGCTCAGATAAGAGCTTGTTTGGAAGGTCGCATAGGAATTGGATTTGGGTGTAATTAGATGTAATTACACAATTTGGCATATTTGTTTAGCTAAGTAATTATATGGTCAACATGTAATTGGGTAAAATTGGAGGGGTGTAATTACACTCTCTAATTATCAAGAGTCTGTTTGGAAAGCCTTGCGTAATTATTTGATTATGTAATTACTACCCTAGTAATTACACATCCTGGTAATTACATAGTATTATAATTACAACGGCCTTTTTATTTATCATGATATAATTATAGTGTAATTATATGTGTCAAGTTTGATTGTACAAGTGTAATTACATAAATAAATAAATATTTTTTAAATTAACATGTCAACAGTTTCATTGTGTGATAAATATTTATATGTATAATAGATATTAAATATTATATATGATCATATATTAAAAAGAGAAAATGCATAAAGTACCCATTAAACTTGTCAGGAAAAACTATTTACACACCTAAATTTTACGGGCGATCTTTTGCCCACTTATTCTAATCTTAACTGAATTTTAATACCCCATTGAGTGATGACCTGGCATAAAAAGTGCAGTTCATTTCTTAGATGCGCGTGAGGCACCAAAAACAGCTTAAAACTAATTTAATTGTCCAGGTGTCACTTTCCTATTGGATACTCTAACTAATTAAACTTAATACTAATCTTTTCTTTTTTTTTTATTCATTTTTCTTTTCTTTTTCTCTTTTCATTTTAACATAACCATGGTTCTCCACTAGCGTGCCATTATCATCTTATGCCATCCTCTTCCTCCCCATGCTTTGAAACTACTCATGTTTTATTTTTTGCTTCTCTATTTTTCTTGTTGAATCTCTATTCCCACTTCTCTTTTTCCTCCGCCATATTCACTTACCTTTACAAACTCCATGTTATTGCTCATATTTTCTCCCTTTAATCTCCTCGATTTGATAGAAACATAAGTTCTCTTAAGCAATTGGGTCATGGATTTAGATTGGAATAATTTTATTACTTGATTTGAGAGTTTGATGCGCCAATACCATTTTTCGTACAAGAAATTTTCTCTCCTTTTCTCTTCGATCTTGGTGTGTGAGATTAATGCGAAGGAAAAATGGTCAAATTAGAGGTGTTAAAGTGGAGTGGTAGGGGGAGGTGGTTTTGATTTTTCAGAGATAGAGTTTATGGGTTTAAAGGAGGTTACGGCTATGACTGCCTTCCATGGTGGCGGACTGCAAGAATAATGATGAAGGAATGTGGAGAAGATGAAATTAAAAAAAGAGTGGAAAAAGTATTAAAAAAATACAGCCCCACCATAAGACTGGTTCGGTATTTTGAAGGAGGTATTAAATTTAGTCTAGATAAGAATAGTGGAGTGTTAGGACACCTGCAAAGTTAAGGTGTATAAATGATTTTTTGAACAAGTTTAATGGGATCTTTATGCATTTCATCCATTAAAAATGCATATTCTTTTTAAAAAAATCTATTAAATAATTATAAAGTAAGGCATAATATCATAAAAATAATTGGTATCTTCCATATAAATGATATTATAACTTAAAAGAGAGCAATATAACTTTCAATAACAAACTAAAACTGTTTACCTACTCATGTGAATGTTATCATTCTTTTTTTAAAAAAAATTATTCTTCTAACCAAATTTCACCCTTCTAAAATTGAAAGGTAAAAAATTCTAGTGCACAACATCATAGCTCAAAGCAACACGAATTTAAGAAAATAAAAAAGTTCAGTAGCTATCAAGAAAATATGAAATAAGAAAAGTTAAAAAAAAAGGAACTTACCTGCTGTGAAAGTGCAGAAACACCGTTGGTAAGAAGTGAAGTTGAAATGCTTTGTCTTTTATCTTTTTTGGTTCCCAGATGAATAATATAAATATTGAAAGAAAAAAAGGACGTTGAAAGATTCCCTAGTAATTACACCCAATTATTTACCCTCCTCTTGAGAATTGGAAAATTTAATTACTTCCTTCCAATTCCTCACCAACCAACTAATTACTTGGTTAACCCATATGGCTTTCCAAACATACTCTAAACTCTAAGGAAGAAGTGAGAATTAACGGTAATTATATTGTGTAATTATAAGATTGCCTTTTAGTTTCTTTCCTTTTTTGTTTTTATTTTAATTTATTTTCTTCGTAATTTTTATTTCTATTATTTTACTATTTCAATTTTATATTTACGTTTTAATTTCTTTTAAAATTTTAAAATATATTAATTTTTAAGTTTTGATAATTATTTTATTTAAAATTTAATTTAACTGTGTAATTACACTTGTGCAACCAAACAATAAACTTGTAATTACATTGTAATTATACTATGGCAAACAAACAAGTCATCGTAATTACATAACTGTATAATTACTAAGCTATGTAATTCCTACTCCAATAATTACACTAATTTTAATTATTTGGTGGCTTTCCAAACATACCCTAAATGTTAGGAAAACTAAGCTAAAGGATCTTAACTTTCTTTCACTAATAAAATAGCTTATATTTAGGAATAATGGAGTTTCCACCATATTTTACAAAATTCTCTTGCTAACAGTTAATTATTCAATAAATTATGTAGCTTTCAATTAACTTTGCATAAAAATATAATTTGTGTAAACTCATGTAACATGTTCAATTTTACACGAATCAATTAACCTGTTAGAACAATTTCCCCTCATTTGCATTCACTATTCACTTTCCATATGCGTGTCGTACTCGGTATAGCACTTGTACTCCCTTCACACCCACTTTGAAAACCCGATCGCGGCTCGCAACAGCCTGTGGAAGTCATTGAATTTCTTGTAATATCACTCATTCCCTTCGCCATCTCAGTACTTCACTCCAACTAATGAGGAAGCCGCGAAATCTGTTTACTTTCTAAAACCCTAAAAGGTTTGCCTTTTCAGTTTAACTACAATGGCGAAGAAATTCGTCGGAGACGACGTGCCACTTTCAAGATTTGGAGTATTGGTGGCGCAGTTGGAATCTATAGTGGCCTCAGCTGCACACAAGTCTCCTGATCCTCTCCTCTGTTTTGATCTTCTCTCTGATCTCATCTCCGCCATTGATGAAGAATCCAAGGTCACTATATTTTTTATTCCGTTTTTATTTTTGTCAACTTCACTAGATCTTGATCGACTTTCATTGTGCATTGTATCCAGTTATTTCAACATTGTCGCATTCATAGTAAAAGTCACTCTAATTCCATTAACGTATCCAAAAAAAAGAATTTCTATTGACTTCTCTTCACTTTGGATTAGCTGATAAGTATGAACTACTGAAAAGCATTTTGAAGTGCTGAAACTGATTTTTTAAACAAGCATTTATGTGTTTGGATAGACGTACTGAAACTGATAAAATGACTAAAATACTCTTACAAACTTTACAAAAGATTGTAAATTAAAAAGTTTCTTTATAAATAAAAAGATGAACAACGAATATGGAATATAAGAAAGTTAGAAAATTTATTTTGGGAAAAATATTTTGTGAATTAAAAAAATATTATTAAGGATAAACTAGTAAAAGCCTTGGTCAAATTAAAAGTGCTTATATAAGTTGAGAGTGACCAACTTATGACTTATAACTTATTTTAGCTTCTAAGCACTTGACTTATAAGTACTTTGGATATTTACCAAATGCGTAGATAAGTCAAAATGTGCTTATAAGCTAGTTTGACCAGCTTATAAGCTTAGCCAAACACCCTCTATATACATTAAGGATTTTTTTTTTAAAATATATTTATTTTTTCTAAGTTCACATCCACTTTTTTTTGGTTGGTGTTGGCTATTATTGATTGTATTGCATATCAACAACAACAACAACTACTCAGTATAGTCCCACATAGTGGGGTCTGGGGAGGGTAATACGTACACAGGCCTTACCCCTGCCCGAAAGGGCAGAGATGCGGTTTCCAATCGACCCTCGACTCAGAAAAAGAAAAGGGAAAGAAAAACAAAAGAGCTTAGTAACTCCAGCAGAAATCGCATAAATAATTATTTAAACATAAAACCATAAATTAAATGGCATGCAATAATATCAACCAGTAATCACAATAAGGGGCACAATACAATACACAAGTCATCTATGGAGAGCCCTACCAAACCCCACCTAGCCCCGGGAATGAAGTACGAAAAGTTCTAGAAGCCCCTATCCTACAACCCTGATACTAGACTTCCGGATTGTATTGCATATCGAGGTTGACAATTCTTGGAAGATGCGAAGCACTTGGGGTCTGTTTGGCTGGATTGCTGCATTATGTTAGTTACTTGAAGAAGCATACTTTAATGTTTCCCTACCAATCAGTGTTGGTATCGAAGAAGCATACTTTAATGTCCCCGGCTACTCCCTCAAGACTATTTGCTTAGTTAATCTATTTAGCTGGATTAATCTTTCCCCTGTAACTAGTGCAGATCACCTTGTGGATTTCATTAGCTCCCTGTTCTTAGCATAGATTTTTGTACTAGAGCTAGTTATCTACCTTTTTGTACCTTTTGCATCTCCTTGATGCCCTATTAATGAATCACCCTTCATCAAAAAAAAAAAAAATGTCCCCGGCTTTTCAAAGATGAAGTAAAACTAAATTTGAAAGGGCAGTGGTAGATGTTTTTCTGGATTATCATGTTTATCTGCTGCTCATTTTTCAAATAGCGATATGTTAAAGCATCAATCTACCAAGTAGGTACTGATCCATTGTTTATTCGTGATATTTCTTGATATAACTATTTATATATTTTCTTTCTTATCAAAAGTTTCTATCCCTTTTGGTTGTTGATCAGAGAAAGTATTAAAATATGCCAAGATGGTGACGCCCTGTAAAATATATTGCAAAGAAAGGATTGCATTCAAAGATTGCAATCTATATTAATGCATTGTTGACCAATTTGGGGATGCGTTTCTTCTTGTTTGTTGGCAACTTTTGGGTAGTGTTTTTTCCCCCCAAATGTCCTTCACCAGATCTATTGGATGTATACATTGGTCTAGTTTAAATACATTGTTTGATTAATCTCAAATTTTATTTGACTCGTTTGTTGATCCAGTTTAACATGATTATTGATTCGGTTTTTTCAGGGAGGTTAACATACATATTGCCTATCTTGGTTATGTTTTGATAAAAGTAAATTCAAACTATTAAGTAAAAATTCAGAAGTTCCCTGTTATACTTTGCGCTGGATTCAATTTAACCAAAAGCATTTTGCTAATGACCGAATATTTAGCACCTCAGTATGGGTACAAGAAGCTATTGGCTAAGTTGATTTTTTCAGAGCAGAGACTGCTTAAAAGGCTGGTGTGGTAATTCTGAGATATTTCTATTGTTCCTCCACGCATCACACGTCATTACATGAATTACTGTGTCCTCTACATAATATACAGAAGAGATTTTGAGTTGCTAGCCCTCTGGAGAATCTATCTAGAATCCCTTGATATATCCTTTTCCGACACTAGTTTTTAACATATTGCTCAAACCCTCCATGGCAAGGATGAAGAGGAAAGGAGATAATGGGTGTCATCGTCTCATCCCCTTTTGGGAAGGAAAGAGAACTTTAGGAGATTGTTAAACTAGGATAGAGAACCTGATGGTGGTGATGCAAAGCTTAATCCATTTAATTTACTTTTGTTCATTTGGGCATATTATCCATGACCATACTAATTAATTCACTTTTTTGTATAAGATAAGTAATCTTATTAATGTTGGGGAGATCCCTGTATACAAGAAGTATACCAAAAAGTAAAATTTAATAAATGCGTTTTCCTACATTATACATATCCTTAGGATGTTCAAAATGCATTTATAGGTAAATTTTTTGCTGAAATTTTGACGACCAAAATTTTTCTGATGAGATTTGGTGTATCAAAACTTGTCGATGACTTTCCAGTGTGATCTGGTAAATGTTCCTGATACACTTTTCAAATGTTTCGGAAGAGTCTATTAACTTTTGTTTGTTTGACTAGCATAAACTTTTGTTGTAGCTATTTACTCTGATCCACTTGTTTTTTTTCTTTATTATGTTAATGGATACCTAAAATTGTAAAATTTCAGGAATGTATACTGCTGTGGCAAAGGAAATGTGAGGATGCACTTTATTCTCTACTTGTGCTTGGCGCAAGGAAGCCGGTGCGTCATTTGGCCTCAGTGGCAATGGCAAGGATTATACAAAAGGGTGACAGTATTTCAATATACTCTAGGGCTAGCAGTTTGCAGGGATTTCTCTCCGATGGAAAGAAGAGTGAGCCTCAGCGAATTGCAGGTGTGTCAAGAATGACTAAAACTTTGAGTTCTGTTGTATATTCTTTATTTCATTGATAATTGCACATAGAACTTGGGAGATCATTTATTACAGGGTAAATTTTCTTTTCAGTTGTTATTATCTAGTGGCTGTAGCTTAATAGCATGGAACTGTTTTATCTAGAATTCTTTACCAATTTTGTTGGCGTTACTCACCCAAATATGCCCAGTTATCTTGTGCTCGAGGACTCAAGCTTTATAAACTATTCAACAATCCAAGAGCTACCTAATAAGGGATTAAGTATCAATTTTTTTGTGGCTTTATTTTCAGGTTGCATCTTGTTTTCCTTGTTAATTGTTATAATTGATTTGTCCTAACCTATGCCTTGTGATGTTTTTTCTTGGTATGCATTATGAGTTTCTCTTCAGTATATGGGAGTTGCTATATTAAGTCGCTGTATTTTAGGTGCTGCTGAGTGTTTGGGAGAATTGTATCACTATTTTGGTAGACGAATCACTTCAGGCTTACTTGAAACAACCACGATTGTCACAAAACTACTGAAGTTCAATGAGGTACTGAGATTCTATTATCATTCAATGTCTTCCCATATTACGTGTTCATGCATGACTCTCTTTGTTTAGGAATAAAAACTTGCTAGCTTATATTTGCAGTACAATTTAGTCAACTTCCTCACAGAGTTGTGTGAGTCAGAATGGTGTTCTAATTAATGTTATTTTGTTGGTTGTGTTGCGTGACTTGGGTCCTTTGAGAGGGCTATTGGTGACATTGGGTTTTGAAATTGTTCTCTCCCTTAAAACAATTGGATGTTGGAGAAAAGTAGACCGCCGAGAGTTGTTTTTTTGATTAAGTGGAGTCTTTTGATAAATTCAGTCTCAACCAAATCATAACTTCCAATACAGAGTGTTAGGTACCAGAAAGTTAGTACACGCTACATACTGTAATGGGCTTGAGACATGAGTAGATCAGAAATAATACAGAGGAAATGAGCTTCCTATGGTTTTCTGGCGGTGAAAGTTTGCATTTTGGTAAAGAATGCACTATCTTGGCGCTATCCTTAATAAAATATTAATTTTTTGTTACTGATCCAAAATAAATATTCATACCTGTTATTCGAAAAAAGAAAAAAGAAAAAGAGAGGGGGTGGGCACAGTGGGCCATTTTGGAGCTTATGCCCAATGTTACTGTACAGGCCATTGTTTTTTTTCCTTGAGCTTCACACCTGTTACTTGTCTATTGTTCCCGGTTTCATTTTTCTGCTGCCGGTGCTCTCCTACCCATTTGAATGCATTTCCAAGATGGCGGAGGTGTGAGGAAGGAACAGTGGACCCTTATGGACCTTATGCCATGGGTTAGTTAAAAGAAGATGTTACTTTATAGGTGCCTGTATTGTTTCCGGTTTCATTTTTCTGCTGCCGGTGCTGTCTCCTACCCATTTGAATGCCTGTCCAAGATAGTATTTCGTTCTTTGCATCAGTTAAAGTTGGCAATCAAAAATCGACTATATTCAGGCAGGGGCGGATTTAGGGGGCGGAAGGGTGTTCACTCTAATCCCCTTCGCCGAAAAATTACACGGTATATGTAAGGCAAAATTTATTTTTTACCTCTATACATTATGTTTTGAATTTCCTTAACACAACCCAAAAGCATAGCTTAGTGATCAAGGGGGTTCAAAATCTTTGTAAGGTCATTGGTTCTATTCCCACTAGCTACAACATTTACAACTTTTTCCTTTTTATGAACCCCCTTGGCGGTAATCCTGCCTCGGCCACTGTATTCAAGGGATAATAAAGTCAAAATAGTGTTGCAGATATTACTATTAAAGTATATTATTGTATTTTTCCCAACTGTTCTACTTTGGACTTGCATTCAAATTTAGAGTCTGTGGCTATAGTTCCTTTTAAGCCTTGATAAATCCTTAGGTTATGGCTACGATGCAAATAGTATATTTAGTTTATAATGTCCAACTTAAGATTAGTTTTAGGACTCTAGTGAGTGGTGTGAACTTGTGGGAGATTGAGATGTAGGTATAACCTGTTATTTACAACAACAACAACAAACCCAGTTTGATCCCAACAGGTGGGGTCTTGGGAGGGTAGTCTACTAGTCTGTACGCAGACCTTACCCCTACCTGATGCAGGTAGAGAGGCTGTTTCTAATAGGCCCTCAGCTCAGGAAGGGCAAGAAAAGGCTGTCGTTATACTTGTCAAAAAAAGGCTGTCCTTATGGGCATAGGGAGCTGAATGGAGTTTGACTGATTTTATGGAGAACTCTCGGGTATTTAGACTATGAGCCGCTGTTTTGGTCCTTGAAGTTCACACCTACTACTTGCGTATAGTTCCCGGTTTCATTTTTCTGTTGCGGGTGCACTCCTACCCATTTGAATGCATGTCCAAGATGGTGTAGGTGTAGGGAATGAACGGTGGGCCATTATGGACCTTATGCCCTGAATTAATAAAAGATGTTACTGTATAGGCAGTTGTTTTTGCCCCTTAACTTCACACCTGTTACTTGCATGTTGTTCCCGGTTTCATTTTTCTGCTTCTGGTTCTGTCTCCTACCTATTTGAATGCTTGTCCAAGATGGCATTTTGTTCTTTGATTCAGTTAAAGTTTTATTATATTTGTCCCAGGTTCTACTTTGGCCTTGTCATCAAATTTAGAGTCTGGCTATAATTCCCAATTTTTTCTCCTTCAAACTCACGTTTAGCTTTCAAATGTTTATTTGGTTTATGAAAAAAGACGGTTTAGCATTTCAAACTTGGTATTATCTTATTTAACCACTTGTACATTCAGGACTTTGTTAGAGAAGACGCTTTACAGATGCTTCAAAATGCTTTAGAAGGCTGTGGGGGCGCTGCTGCTGCCTCAGCGTATACTGATGCATTTCGTATCATTATGCGAATCGGTATCGTGGACAAATCATCTATTGTTAGAGTAGCTGCAGCTAGATGTCTAAAAGCGTTTGCGAACATCGGAGGGCCGGGATTAGGGGTTGGAGAACTTGATAATGCTTCTTCTTCTTGTGTCAAGGTTGATGAATTGCTCTCTTCCTTTGATTTTCCCATTTTAACGTGGATGCTTATTCTCATCCTATTGGAAATAAACACTGAATCTCTAGCTCTGTGTTTTGCAGGCCCTTGAAGACCCTATATCGTCAGTAAGGGATGCATTTGCAGAAGCTCTGGGAGCATTGCTTGGTCTTGGGATGAATCCTGATGCACAGGTTTTAAGTCCTTTTTTAATGAAGTACGAAAATTTTATTAAAAGAAGGAAAATGACATATAATTAAAAGAGAAATGTACCAAGAGAGGGAACCCAAAAAAAGAAAGGAAACAAAATCTGGGCAAAAAGAAACCTCCGAATTGGAAAAGGAGATAAATATATTGTAAGTGCTTTTAAAAGATTTTATATTTCTTGATCTGACTTTGCTTATGCTCATTAGGTACAACCAAGGGGTAAAAGTCATTTTACTCCCAAGAAACTTGATGGGGGTTTGGAGAGACACTTAACTTTGCCATTTGTAAAAGGTACATTTAGCACCTCACTCATAACCTTTCAGTTAAACTGTAATATATATGTTTCATTTGTCAGAAAAATCATTGCAGTGAATATAGGTCTTAAACACATCATTGCAATCAGAATGTGGAAAGATGGCATGTGCTACTGATTTAGAGTGTTAAACGTAATATACAAGGGTGCGTCCTTTCTTTCTGTAGCTCTCCCTGAGGGAATTGACTATCTTATAGAGAAACAACCTTTCTTAATCGGAAGTTCTAAAATGTTCCAATTTTTGGTAAAAAGTCTCCATTAAAATCCAATTTCAAACAAGCTTCCTTCTCATTGTGGTTCCCGATTTTGCTCATCTTTCAAAAATCATAATAATTGAGCATTAGCGAAGTTGATTCTCCTGCTCCATTATCATGGTGAGTGGATCTATCTAGGTAAAATGACAGTACCCTTATTAGCTACAAATCCACAAGCAAAGGAGATAGATAGTGTATTTTTTGGTGGAGTGACAATTTTCTTTCTCTGACGTACACTGAAGGAACAGAAGGGACTGGAAATTTGTGTCCCTCCCTTCTTTTGTCCCTTCCGTTCCAAGTTTAAGTAATTGCTACACTCAAGTGAAGTGTCATAGCTAATCTTTGTAATTTTCTACCAGAAAAATGAGTTCTCATGGAAAAGACTCCTACTTGGACCAATCCATTATTTTTGAAACAGCCTTTTCAGCTATCTGCTAAATGAAGTATTCACATTGAAAAGTCAGATTTAACATCTCCATGCTTGATTTCTTAGTCTTTTATTTGCACAAGTGTAGCTTCACATGTTTGTCTCTCCTCCTTTCCACATAACTAGCATTGCGTCATGATTCTTTGTTTCAGTGTGTGTGTTGTTTCTTGAAAATCCTGGGAAGATTTACAATGATTTCTGAGTCTCTGATAAGTTGAAAAATTGCAGCTAGTGGGCCTCGGGTGAAAGTTCTGCGCGTTGGCCTAACCTTGTCATGGGTTTCTTTTCTCCAGGTAGCTGATGAATCAATAAATCCTCTCTTACATCCAAACATCTTTTTTCCTGCTTTGGATAAAAGATTTATACTGTTCTGGAATATCACAGCTACAAATGCATGTGGGTGTCTGTCCAATATATTATAACATTTTTAAGTCATCAAGGAAGATTATACAGGCATTGTCCTCTTTTGATAAAGTAGAGTTTAACGTCCCACCTCCACTATAACTTTTTTTATTGGATGTCCCCGAGGGGACCACCTCTGCTATAACTGAAGCTGGTGAAAGGAGGACAAATTTTATCTATGAAAAGTTGGTATTTTCAATGCACGTGGTGCCCTGTCATTGTAATTACACAGTGGTTTGCAAACATACCCCAAGTAAAATATACACTTGAACTATGCCTATTTATCGTGAATTTGTACCTCCTTGATGCAATCTTATATAATACAATCTTTTATCAACCCCCACCCACCCATAAAAAAAAGAGAGAGGAAGATTTAGTGGAAAGAGTGTTAGAAGAACATACCATTGATGAGTTTCTCTTTTCAGGCCATTCGCTTGAAGTATCTTCAGCCTGATACTGAGCTTGAAAAGTACATCTTTCAAGTGATGGACATGCTTCGTGCTGATAGTTTGTTTGATGCTCAAGCACTGGTATATAGTTCTTTTTACTCTGCCAAAATTTCATCTAATTGTGCATTTTATTTTGGCTAGTTGGTGATTGGTCTCTTCAAAATATTTGCTTTTTGTCCTTTGCTGAGGTGAATATGAGTTGGCTTTCATGGACATTTTCTTAATTTTTCGGCTGTTTATTCCACTCCAGGAAGCGAATAAATAAGTGTTCATCTGTCTAATTGCTGATGCATGACAAATTGTTGGTTATAGCTCTCTCCTCACCCTGTTCTATTCAGTTACATGAGATTACTCTTCAATATAGCACGTTCGTGCTGTTTCTGGATGAGAATTCTCATCATTACTTTAAGTGCGTTTAAGAATGTTTAGAATTTGTATTCTTCAGAGCTTCTGGAGATGACTTATGGATGTTAGTAAATGCAATAAGACTTACATCTGTAATATACTCAGCCGAAGTACAACAACAACAACAACAACTACCCAGTGTATTCCCACAAAGTGGGGTCTGGGGAGGGTAATACGTACACATGCCTTACCCCTACCCGAAAGGGCAGAGAGGCTGTTTCCAATCGACCCTCGGCTCAGGAGAAAGGGAAGAGAAAGAGGAGGAGAAAGAAAAAGAAAAAGAAAAGCAAAAGAGACTCCAGCAGAAATCGCATAAACAATTAACTACACATAAAACTATAAAATAAAAGGCATGCAATAACATCTACCAGTAACTACCATAGGGGCACGATAAAACGCAAGACATCTATGGAGGGCCCTACCAAACCCCACCTAGCCCCGGGAAAGAAGTACGAAAAGCTCTAGAAGCCCCTATCCTACAATCCTAGTACTAGACCTCCAGACTTTCCTATCAAGGGCCATGTCCTCGAAAATCCGCATTATTGCCATGTCCTGCCTAATCACCTCTCCCCAATACTTCTTAGGCCTCCCTCTGCCTCGCCTCGCGCCAACCACCGCCGGCCGCTCACAACTCCTCACCGAGGCATCAGGGCTTCTCCTCCGCACATGCCCGAACCACCTGAGCCTCGCTTCCCGCATCTTCTCATCCACTGGGGCCACCCCCACCTTCTCCCGAATAACTTCATTCTTAATCTTATCTAGCCTGGTGTGCCCGCACATCCACCTGAGCATCCTCATCTCCGCAACCTTCACTCTCTGAACATGAGAGTTCTTAACCGGCCAGTACTCTGCCCCATACAACATGGCAGGTCTAACCACATCTCTATAAAACTTCCCCTTGAGTTTCGGTGGTACTTTCTTGTCACACAAGACTCCTGATGCAAGCCTCCATTTTGACCACCTCGCCCCTATACGGTGGGTGACATCCTCGTCGATCTCTCCATCCCCCTGAATCACCGACCCAAGATATTTGACTGTCCCTCTTGGGGATGACCTGGGCTCCAAGCTTCACATCCCTGCCTACTTCGCTCGACTCGGCGCTAAACTTGCACTCCAGGTATTCTGTCTTAGACCTACTCAGTATGAAACCCTTAGACTCGAGAGTCTGTCTCCAGACCTCCAACCTCTCGTTAACACCGACCCTCTCTCGTCTATCAGGACTATGTCATCAGCAAATAGCATACACCAAGGCACATCCCCTTGAATATGGCGTGTCGGTGCATCCATCACCAAGGCAAATAAGAAAGGGCTAAGGGCTGATCCTTGATGAAGCACCATATCCACCGGGAAGTGAACTGAGTCGCCACCCACCGTCCTAACCCTAGACTTCGCTCCATCGTTCCTGTCCTTGATTGCTCTGATGTAGGCTTCCGGCACGCTCTTCGCCTCCAGGCACCTCTGTAACACCTCCCTTGGGACCTTGTCATACGTCTTCTCCAAGTCAATAAATACCATGTGCAGGTCCTTCTTCTTATCCCTGAACTCTTCCACCAATCTCCTGACAAGGTGGATAGCTTCTGTAGTGGAGCAGCCCGGCATGAAACCGAACTGGTTCACAGATATGGACGTCATCCCCCTCACCCTCGCCTCAACCACCCGCTCCCAGACTTTCATGGTGTGAATAAGTAATTTGATGCCCCTATAGTTGTTACAACACTGGATATCCCCTTTGTTCTTATACAGGGGAACAACTGTACTTCACCTCCACTCCTCCGGCATCCTCTTAGTCCTGAAGATCACATTGAACAACCTAGTCAGCCACTCCACACCTGTCCTACCCACGCCTTTCCAGAACTCCACCGGGATTTCGTCTGGCCCGGTCGCTCGACCCCTACTCATCCTACGCAAAGCCCCCACGACCTCCTCCACCCTAATGCGCCTGCAGTACCCAAGGTCTCTATGACGTTCTGACTGCCCCAACTCCCCTAGCTCTATGACTCGATCCCCTTCCTCGTTAAGCAGGTCTCGAAAGTACGACTGCCACCTCTGCTTGACATACTCAACCGAAGTCTGGGTTTAAATTTAAAATTCAGGAATTCTGATCATTGCTTGCTCTTTATGTGGCTTGAAGTTGATGGATATAAACTTCATTCAAAAGCTTGTGGATGTCAATGGACATTCTAATTTGATTTGAAGCACAAAATAGAATCTAGGTTACGATGCTAAATATTATCTCTTGAAAGACTTGTCTCCAAGTACAAGGTTGCTTAGATACCAACTTTCTCTCTTGTGTGGACTCACCAACTCCTGATTAGCTAATGAATCTTCTGGGGGAAATCTAATTGAAGCATGCTGTTTTATTTGTAAAAGAAGCTGAAATAAAGTGATACAACTACCAAAAAGGAAGTTCACGAAATCCAATCATAATGCCAAAAAGTTAGAGTGGTGTCTATGGAAGTTGTATCCACTTGGTCTTTTCCTTAATTTATTGCAACGTTTTATCTTCTTCATTGCGTTGTACTATATGCTTTTTTTGATTTCAAGATTGTAGACTCAATATCCTCACCAGTTTTATTGATGATTAATTGAAGGCATGCATTTTATACATCCTTCGAGTGGGTATAACTGACCAAATGAGCGAACCTACTCAGAGAGGCCTTTTAGTTCTTTTGGGCAAACAGGTTTGTTCTTGTGAATTGTATTCTGGAAATTTCTTCTTGAAGTTATTGGTGGTGTTTGGCTATTTTGCAATGTGTTGTCACATGAGCTGCTCTAACAATTGCTTTCTGCAGCTTCAATCTCCTGATGCTACTCCATCCATGCGGGTTGCTGCTTTGCGTACCATGTCGTATGCTTTGAAAACACTAGGGGAGGTGAAGGACAATATTCTCTGCTTTGCATATGTTTACCTGTTATTTGTCCACTTTATTAATCCTGTGGATAATTTGCTTGGTCTAGTTAATAGTTGGGATTGGGATTCAATGCAGCTTGATTTTCTCTCCTGATTGGTTTATTGAAGACTGGAAACTTGTACCTTTATGCCCTTACCACAATTTTACACTCAGGGGACCATTCTTTTCTGATAAGTAATTAGACATTTTATTGCCAGAAAATGGGAAATCATGTTTACAAGTGGTACACTATCTCTACAGAGAAAAGTTTTTTTCTACAAACTCCATCCAATCATCTACAAGTGCAGTGTCATGTGGACTTAATTTTGCTATGTGAGGGTGAAAATCTAATCGTTTTTACTGATTAACCTGTGCTTGATAATCAAAATATTTTGAGCACGAGTCTTCCAGCTATGCTATATTACCTGGTTTGGCTTCGCTGATATTCAGCAAATATATTCCTTCTACAGGGTGGAGGCAGGGAGCTGATAGGTCTTTGAGTTTCTTGTTATCTGTTTCTAGGATGAATTGATTTGAGCTGATTGCTTGACTAATTAATTGAAATTCATGTTTTCCCCTACATACGGTAGTTTGGTTTGTGATAAGTCGTTTAGATTGCTTTGTAGAGCCAGTGTTTGGTTAGTAATTGGTATGCCATTATGCAGGTTCCGGCTGAATTTAAGGAAGTTCTTGATAACACAGTTGTTGCTGCAGTTTCGCATCATGCACCATTGGTAAGCTTCTACTTATGTTCGTATGTGGCTTCCTTGAATGCGGGAGTAGATATTCACACGTTCCTAGACTTGAGTTATCGAAGACGAATACTTAAAGAATCTATAAATCAGGTTCCATCAGCCTGTCGTGTCTAGCAAAGTTTGTAATTTATTTTAGTTTCTGCAGAAGTCACTCTTGTTTCTATCTTGGTATTAAATAAGAGTAAGTTATTTTTATGATGAATAAGAAAATTCTTATTGATCAGGAAAAACCAGCTCTATGGTAGTGTTGGTAAAAAAAAAAAAGATGGCTATCCTAAAGAATTTTATTGCTTCCAGAACTTTAATTCAGTGATAGAGAGCAACATGTGATGGGTGGTTAGACGCACATCACGAGTTCGAACTCTGCCTCGGACAGATTAACTTTATATTTAAGTGGAAAGGCTAGAGGAATGGGCCCATTATCCACTGATTTTCGAACCTTGTGGCAGCTGGTCCCCCGAGAATTTCTCGATTATCAAAATAAGAAAGAGAGAGAGAGAGATGTGCTATCCCTATTTTTCTGTGGAGTTTCTATAAAGTCGTGGAAAATGTCTACTTCTATATACATCCCTGAGGTTGTGTTCATGTCTAATTTATAAACATTTGCTCTTTAACCAATATACAGTTGTTAGCCTTTCCTTGAGAACACCTCTCCCTCCAAAGGAGCCATAAAACACCAGGGGGTTGGTGCTGCGAATCGCCTTGTTCTCTCTGGTTGTGCTCCCGATATCCAATCCTAGGCGTACGGGGGAGGAGAGGTTAAGTGTCTCACATTGGTTGCGAAAATGGGTTGTCTCCTCATATGGTCTTGAGCAACCCTCGTCTTGTAAAGAAAATGGACCTTCTGAGTAACTCAACCTCAAATGCTAACTCATGAGGTGAGGATTTTCCAAAACCATATGAGGAGACAACTTATTTCATCAATCAACGTACGACACTTAATGCCCAAGCACGCCTACGACTGGACATCTGATGCTTGGACATTATAACATGGGGCAACAGTCAACACTGAGTAAACCAAGAATAGGATGAGTCTGCCTCTGTACCATGTGAAGAATGAAGCAAAGAGGAGAAAATACAGCCTGATTATTCCCTCAAGCTAGTGAGTTTAAATACAGAAGTGTACAAGATCTAAAATAGTAAGGAAGATCACAAACTAACTAATTATCGGGAAAGTATCAATCTAATTAGTTCTGACTGATCATAATTGATACACAATATTATTTATAATATTCTTGACACATCTCATGAGCTAGCTTTTGCTGTTGAGTTAGGACCGCAAACATTTTCTTAACAGTAGTGAAGGAAGGAAAGAAATCCTCTTTATGCTTTTGGACTTGTAATAATATGTTTATATACTTTTAAATTGGAACACCCAAGGCCTTTTACTGAATCCATCATTTGCTTGATTTCATGGGTAGCTAATCATTGGCTTCTGACTCTTTGACTGTTGCTTTGTTAGGTGCGCATTGAGGCCGCTTTGACCTTGCGTGCATTAGCTGAGGTTGATCCTACATGTATTGGTGGTTTGATTTCTTATGCAATAACGATGCTTGGAGCAGTGAGAGAAAATATTTCGTTTGAAAAGGTAAAGCCAAGATAGGTACTTGGCACTCATTTTTCTAGTTTGTCCTGGCTCTATCACTGGGTTCATCATGATGTATCCTGTTCAACATTTTTATCTAATCGTTCTAAACTACATCTCTTGGTGGAAATAGGTCATGTTTGTCTTGTCAAACTGTTATAATGGACCATAAACAAGTCAACTAACCACATAACTACAATTAAGGACAATGGTCTCCAATTTTCTGGAAATGTAACTTAGGTTGGATTGTCTCTTTTGCTTAACAATGAACTCTCGATTCACCTATTAATTATTGTGCTTTCGCTTATACATCATGTGCTTCAATTTTTATGACATTGTTTTTATTTGGGATGCTCCTACATGTTTGACACTATTCCATTGGTAGTATTATTTTACTTAAAATTTTACAACTTTCATGTTCAAATTCATTTAACTATTTGAATTTTGTACTTTGACGGTGATATTTTCTCAATCAAGCAATCTTTTCCATTTAAATACCTTCATATATAATGAAAAGGAGGGAATCTTTATACCCTCATTACCAAGGGAGAGATCATAAAAGTTAACTTTTTACTGAAGAGTAAAAAAATGCTCAGGCACAAATTCCAAAGATGCCCTCTTTCCTACTCCCTAGGATTGCAGAGATCCTCTTCCAGCGTACTTTCTTGCCGGAATCTTTCTTTCTCTTTATTTTCCTAAAATTCAGTGATCACCTACTGTGGTCACTGTGTAAAAAACTTTGTTTTTTTATAGATCTCCACATGGTGTTTATTGATCTGGAGAAAGCGTACGACAGGTTCCTAGGGAGGTCCTATGGAGCTGCTTGGAGGCTAAAGGAGTTCCGGTTGCCTACATTAGGGTGATTAAAGACATGTATGATGGAGCTAAGACTCGGGTTAGGACAGTAGGAGGCGACTCCGAGCATTTTCCGGTTACCTACATTAGGGTGATTAAAGACATGTATGATGGAGCTAAGACTCGGGTTAGGATAGCAGGAGGCGACTCCGAGCATTTTCCGGTTGTTACGGGGTTGCATCAAGGGTCTGCGTTCAACCCATTCCTATTTGCCCTGGTGATGGATGCACTAACTCATCATATTCAAGGGGAGGTGCCATGGTGCATGCTATTTGCTGATGACATAGTTCTGACTGACGTGACGAGGCGGTGTCAACGAGAGGCTAGAGGTTTGGAGACATGCTCTTGAGTCTAAAGGTTTCAAGTTGAGCAGGACGAAGACGAAATACCTCGAGTGCAAATTTGGGGTCGAGCCGACGGAAGCGGGAGTGGACGTGAGGCTTGATTCTCAAGTCATTCCCAAGAGGGGTAGTTTCAAGTACCTTGGGTCGTTTATTTAGGGGATCGGGGAGATCGACGAGGATGTCACACACCGTATAGGGATGGGGTGGATGAAGTGGAGGTTAGCATCGGGAGTCCTGTGTGACAAGAAAGTGCCACCGTTACTAAAAGGTAAGTTTTATAGAGCAGTGGTTAGGCCTGCCATGTTGTATGAGACTGAGTGTTGGCCGTTTAAGAACTCATATATCCAGAAGATGAAAGTGGCAGAGATGAGGATGTTGAGGTGGATGTGCGGGCATACAAGGAAGATTAGGAATGAAGATATTCGAAAGAAGGTGGGCGTGGCCCCATGGAGGACAAGGTGCGGGAAGCAAGACTCAGATGGTTCGGGCACATTCAGAGGAGGAGCACTGATGCACCGGTGAGGAGGTGTGAACAACTGGCTGTGGTGGGCACGAGGAGAGGTAGAGCGCGACCTAAGAAGTATTGGGGAGAAGTGATCAGGAAGGACATGGCGCGACTTAGGATTACTGAGGACATGACCCTTGGCGGGGAATTGTGGAGGTCGAGCATTAAGGTTGTAGGTTGGGGGAAGTTGTGAATAATTCTACGGTGCACCAGAGTGAGACTAGCCAGTTAGGAGTTAGTTTTAGGATGCTAGTGGTCATCTACTGATGCAGGGCTTTATCTGCTGGTTATTATTATACTTTTCATCTATTTCGTATTTCTTATATTGCTGGTATTTTATTATTTTGACAAGAGGGGTTGCTCTGATGGTAAGTAACCCCCACTTCCAACCGAGAGGTTGTGAGTTCGAGTCTCCCCAAGAGCAAGGTGGGAAGTTCTTGGAGGGAAGGATGCCGGGGGTCTATTTGGAAACAGCTCCTCTACCCTAGGGTAGGGGTAAGGTCTGCGTACACACTACCCTCCCCAGACCCCACTAAGTGGGATTATACTGGGTTGTTGTTGTTGTTGTTGTTGCTGGTATTTTATTATGATTCTATCGATGGTACTAATATATCGTTTCTTGTTGCTTTCTTGAGCCGAGGGTCTCCTGGAAACAGCCTCTCTGCCCCCTCGGAGTAGGGGTAAGGTCTACGTACATATTACCCTCCCCAGACTCCAATTGTGGGATTATACTGGGCCGTTGTTGTTGTTGTATTAGTCCTCGACTACCCGATCTAGCGAGAAATGCCTACAATGAAGGAGAACATCATATACTTTGTAGTGGGATTCAAGTCTTACGAAATAGAGAGGCGCTCAACCAATGCCGAAGAATGGTTTTAGTGGACAGAACGAGGAAGGAACTTAATCAGAAGGACTACTTTCAGCAGAAAGACGATGGTGTGGCTATGCGAAAATCTAAGGAAGCCTCAAGGGTGAAAGGGAACTATGTGAAAAGATGGAAGAGCAGAGACCAGTTCTCAGAGACATTCCGTGCGAGGAACTTAACAGATACGGTCGTTATATTACCATAATCAGGGTCCAAGGCAGGGGGAGATCAGTCATTATTGTTCCAGAGGCGGCTTTCAACTTAGGTTGGCTGGATACTGCAACAAAAATAGAAAGGTTCATAAATAGTGGGGTAAGGAGGAATGCCTTTAATGCTCGTAAGGTGGTTGAAGAAGGACTACTGTATTCAAACACTGTCAGAAATCATATATGGGCAAATAGAGAAATGAATGAAGCGAAAGTCCATCAAGATGGAGATATTATTCGCATAACTGGAGACCAAACACACAACGAAGTGCTAGGCAGATGTTTGGTTGGACTCATCTCAGAAGGAAGCTCAGAAATTGTGACGCTATCGGAAGTGCGCAAATGGGCAGCAAATTCCTGGAAGCAAGCAAATGGAATCAACATTTATGAGATGGACCAGAACAGGTTTCTTTTCGAATTCCCTTTGAAAGCAATCACAGACCATGTCCTAAAAATTGACTGGTACCGGAAGAAGTACAAAGTCAAGCTTCAATGATGGAACCCAATGGTGGGGACAGTTCCAAGAAATAGAAGGATAAATCATGCATGGATTAGGATAGTAGGGCTCCCTCTACATTTATGGTCTCAAAAAGTTTTCAAAGAAGTTGGTGAAGTCTGTGGTGGATGGATGGAGACGGAAGAGGAAACAGAACTAAAGAATCACTTAAAATGGGCAAGCATAAAAGTGAGAGGAGACGGATCTATGATTCCTAAAGCAGTGAAGATAGAAGTTGAAGGAGTAGTCTTCGAGATTCAAATTTGGTGCGAATCGCCAGTGAGAACCATCAGCGAGGGAACGGAGAAGATGAATGCTCGAACCAGCTGGTAAAAGAGGACAACCAAATTGCAGGGGGAGGGGCTCTATGTTAAAAGTACAGATGGGACATGTGGGAAGTTCAAATCAGCATTGCCCTAAAAAGGCACGTGACCAAGCACATGACTTTTTAGTCAATACTAATAAGGTTGCTCATTTGTACATTACTCCCTCCGGTTCACAATAAGTGTCCAATTTGCTTTTAATACGCCCATTAAGAAAATACTAAATTCTATACAAAAATACCTAGTATGACTTAACTACCCCTAATTAAACATTTAATGTGAGGAGTAAGAAAACTTTTTAGGGATATGTACATAGGGGTTATTTTGTAAAAACAAATTGAATTCTTTCATGATTACATAACTGGACACTTATTTTGAACCAAAATGAAAAAACAAATTGGACACTTATTGTGAACCGGAGGGAGTATAAAAAAATTGGGCCCAGATTCTTTGGCCCAAATTATCTCTGAAGAAAAGGCTTATAAAATGCCCATTTCAAAACCTAGAATAGACCTCTTTAATGAAGAGATAAAAGCCATTCAGTTAGAATCATCATAGGGAAAACAAATAACATCTCTGACGGAGGAACCAAAGGAAAATGAAAACGAGGACAATTCAGAAGAAGAAGAAAAAGAAAAGAGGGACGAGGTTGGAGAAAAAGGAAAACAACAAGAAGATTTGCTTGTTGATAATGCCATAACAATTGTTGCTGAGAATAGTAGGGAGGAAGATGTTATAGAGGATCATAACAACATGCACATGCTAGCAGCAGATACTGAGATGTTTGTGGACTGGGCAATTGAAGAAGCTGAGCCTCTAAACCAACAGAACTTAGAGACAGAAGAAGACCTGGAATTTGAAGCGTCAATTTGGGTGCATCAGAATATCATAAAGCCGAGCAACGAATTTGGAGTGGATTTCAGTGGATGTGAGAGAGAAGCCTTGAAACTGTTTATGAAAATAGATAACAGAAGACAAGCAAACAAAGGGAAAGAAGTACCACAGGTGAACCGAACTCCAAAAACAAGGGATTCAAAGAGCTGAAAGGTTTGGATATTGGAAGTAACTTCAAAAGCAATGGAACTAGAAGCAGGGGGAGGGGTACATTATGAGTAATAATTAATGATTGTCAACATCTTATCATGGAATGTGAGGGGACCAAATAGAGTTAGGAAAAGGAGAGTAATTAAAAGTCGATTACTAAGTTGGAAGGCTGGGATTGTTTGTCTCCAAGAATCTAAAATAGAAGGGGATATTAGGCTAAGTTGTTCGGACACGGGTGCGGGTGTCCGACACGGGTGCGGATCTAGAGGTCGGATCCTTCGAGTTGTAAATGCTAAGATTCGGGGATACGGATCCTAGTAGGGATACGGGTGCGGGGACCCGACTAAAATTAATTCAAAAAAAATAAAAATATAAAAATATCTCTAAATTTGTAAGAAATTTAGTGGAATACTTACGTATAGCTTGTAAAGTGTGGATTTCTTTTTTATTCTCAAGTTGTAAATAAGTAAAGGGTTGATGTTATAGATAAGGTATGTTATTTTCTTCAAATTTATCCTAGTTTTGATTCTGATTTCGGAAATCAAATTATATCTTGGATCGAATTTTTCTGTCCGTTGTGGTCAAAGTACCCAAAAGTGTTTGACCAAATCCAGTACGGATCCCATACCCACACCCATACTAGTGTCGTGTCGACACGGGTGTGGCACCTAAACTGAAGTGTCGGAGCAACTTAGATATTAGGGAGTTAGTCAGAGAAATATAGGGTAGCAGATGGGTGAAATATGCATAATTGGAGGCTAGTGGGACCAGAGGGGGTAATGTGGGATGGTAGAATATGGGAGGGGGAGGTATGTGGTGTTGGAGTACACACACTTACTTGTAAATTCACGGGAAAGACTCAGGAATATACATGGCATCTCTCGGTTGTGTATGCTCCTAATGACACAAGAAAGAGGGAGGAAGTTTGGTGCAGTGTTGTAAATAGCGCTCGCTACAGCGCTAAAGGCGTGTAGCGAGGCGAGGCGAGGCGAGACTGTAGCGCCACACAGGGTCTGTTGCGTTGCGAGGCAGAATAGCGTGCGCCTCTGCTTCTGTTGCGAGTAGCGAGGCGAGGCAAGGCGTCGCTATTTTCAGTATCACAAATTAAAACAGGCAGCGTGTATACTTATTCAATTAGGGCTTGGGTTTATACTAAAACATGCAGTGTTACCCTCCAGTTGCTCCAATCGATTAAAAATTAGGGCTTGGTTCCATCGTCTTCTTCTTCTTCCATCGTTTGCGAGTCTGCGACCAGGTATGTTTCTTCTTCTCCTTTCTTCTTCTTTCTTCTTTCTTCTTTCTTCTTTCACCCAGCTCTGTTTTTCTTTCTTCTTCTTTGCTCTGTTTTTCTTCTTCTTCTTTGCTCTGTTTTTCTTCTTCTTTGCTCTGTTTCTCCATCATCTCTTTCAGCTCTTCTTTTTCATTTTTTTTCTCTGTTTTTCCAAAACCAGTGTTTTGGACAGCGCCTCTGTTTTATTTTCTTTATTTTTCTGTTCACTTTTTCTGCAATTCTGCTTAAATTGCTTAAATTATTTTTTTTTGTTATGTAGTTCTGTTTTTAAAAATAGTTAGGGAGGCAGTAAGTCAGTAACTTATTGTGTTATTTGATTTGTTGCTCTATTTTTCTATAAAACAGCGCTGAAAATTGAAATGGCGTCATCCGATAATAGTAAACGAAGTGATATAGCTTGGAATTATGCTATACTAGGCTCATCAAAATCCGCAATCAAATGTGTGTTTTGTGAAAAAACATATAATGGTGGGATAACTTGTCATAAGCAAAATTTGATAGGTGGATCTAAGAATGTAATACAATGTCCAAAATGTCCGCCCGAGGTTAGGGAGTAAATAAAAGCATTTGTTGAAAAGAAAAATATGACAAGAACTCAAATGAATTTCGAAGAATCGGTGAATATAATTGATGAAGATGATGAAATGGATGAATATGG